>CABHPQ010169829.1:13405-27372 GCA_902168405.1 Peromyscus aztecus
GGGGCGGTGATCAAGAAGCCTCTGTTTGCATCTTTGTAGGGTCCCCGTGTGTCCTTAGGTCCACAGCAAGCTCTGGGACTTAGTGGCAAAAGCCTTCTGCCCCAAAGCCTGGTCTGCTTTGATGTGAGTTCTTGCTCTGTATTACCTGGCGCCTCTGACATCTGTCTCTACTGCGATACCTGCTCCCTGCCTGGGGTTCACTTGAGTCCACGGGGGACAGGCTCTTGGCCGGTATAAAATGAACAGGCATTCTAAGAAATGCTTGGGAAAGAAGTTCCATGTTTGGTTCTGAGGCACACTAACCACAGGCCAGCTAGGCACATTTTTTGAGGCCTTCCGGTTCTTCCAGCAACCTGGGCTTTGTAGGATAAGGCAGTGGAACAGCCCCATGGTTTCCCTCAGGCAACTCACCCCAGTTGTGTGGTTCTGGTGATCACTGTTGCCAGTAGAAACCCTTGGTGACCTCTTCCTGACCCCTCCTGCTCTTCCTGTCCCCAGCTCTTTGGCTCCTACTCCACATCCCATCCCCACCTGCCCCCTCTGTATGACATCGTCCAGCATCTCTCTGAGGAACAGCAAGGCATGAGACCCTTTGAATGTGGCCCATGGTAACATGCTGTGCCACAGCATGGGACCGACAGGCCTGAGACTCCCCAGAAAGGGAGATGGCAGTGTGAATTGCAGTGTGAATTATGAGGGCCCTTGACAGGCCTTGGTGGCTGTTTCACTGGGAAAGAAGCCAGAAGTGAGTGGGACGACATGGGCTCTGCATGTAGGTCACCCACAGCGGTCAAACAAGTCTCTCCCCTCAGCTGTCACCATGTGAAACAGATCTCCTGAAGGTCATGGAGAGCCCCCGTTCCTTGGCCTCCCTGGCTGACTGGAGCTCCCCAGGGCAGGAGCATGTGTTTCCTGGGAGTCCTCCGTCAGCATCTTTCATTGACTGCAGAATCAGGTGCTTCCATGGAATGTAAACCACATGGTTTGTCCTTTCCATGGATTGTCCCTCCCACCGCTGAAGGATGCTTACCTGGACTAGGCTCAGCTCCTTTTCTGTGGGCAAACATCATGGATGGGGGCTTTATTCCCATTTCCTATTTACTGTTCACGGTCAGGTTCTTATTCAGCATGGCAAGTTTGGAGAGGAGTTTTGTTTCTTTGGTCCATGGGGGAGGGGTCAGGAGGGTCCTGTGTACCTCTGGGTCCCCTCTGCCTTCCTGCCTGGAGGAGATGCAGTTGGACCTTGGCTGAGAGTTGGCCCTGGGGCAAAGGCAGTTTTGTAATAAAAAAGAAAACAGGTTCCTCCTTGTTCTGTTCTCCCCAGCTATCTCGGGCATTGCCTCCTGAATAGCTGAATTTTAATGGCTGGCCAAATTTCAAAAAACCACGGCTGACTAACCCCACATCAGCAACCTGCTTCGTTTTCATGGATTCATGACCGAGGGTCAGTGGGGTTTCTTCTAGCCTTGGCCCCAGCTTTCCCCTGCCTCACCTAGCAGGGCACGGCTAGACCAGCGCCCCCTTCTGTTTGTAAGCTGCCTTTGCACCATCAACATCCTGCTCTGGCAACTGTAACTAGAGGAAGTGGGAAGGTTTGAGACGGCCACTGTGCAGATTGGAAGGGAAGGGTCTCGCGAAGGTCTAGGGGCTCCTCTCCGTGGCCACTGGGCTCCTCCCCTGCACCTCAGGCCTGTGGCAGATGCCTCTGCCTGTGGGCTTTTCTCTGTGTCCTGCATGCACCAGCTGTCCCCCCTGCCATGACCCACAGCTGGTGTCCCTCCTGCCTGGTCCCTCCTCCTGGTGATGCATTCTCTCAGATGCCCCTTCCGATGTCCCTTCCAGCCCTTGATGAAGCAAGCTTGTGCTCCTGGATCTTCACAGTGCTTGCTCGAGCCAGGATTGGGGCATACTTGCTTCTTATTACTATCCTCTGTTAGATCTACACTCCATGGTGGAAGGAGGGCATGGAGGAGACCCTGGAAGGGGGAGGGAGGGAGGGAAGGGGGATGGGGAGGAAGTGGGGAGAGAGAGAAGGTGAATGAATGAATGAATGAATGAATGGCTGTGTGAGCAATGGCCTGAGCTCAGAAGATCTGAGCCTTCCAGGTTTTGGGGGGGGGGGGGGGGTCACACTATTCTTTCTTCCTCTGCTGCCGTCCATTCTCTCCCTGTATGTGACAAGAGCTAGCAGCCTATGCCACTCAGGGCCTCTTGTGTCCCTCTTGACAATGGGTAGTAGGGTTTTATGGTGGGTGTTCCACAGTTGGCTTTTCTGGGGCAGCCTGCGCTCTGGTACCTTTGCTTATTTGATTGGAGGCCCTGACGGTTTTGATGACCACTGAAGTTCGAGACCCTCTGTAAAACCTGTCTGTCATACTCACAGGCTCTTTCCAGAGAGCAGAAAGTACCATTGGATACACAGATAGCCAGTGTCGCTTTGGGTCAGCTGACTGCAGGGTGACAGGAGACATGCCCTGTCCCTGAAGCCATTGGCCCAGTGCCTGCAGGGGTGGGGGACTTGATTTGTAGCCTGGGGTTTGGTGTGTATGTGTGCAGAGTGAGGGAGGGGTCCTGAAGGGGAGGAAATGCAGAATGTGGTCTGCTTTTGAGGCCTTGGAATCCTGGTGCGTCTTCTGTTGTACTGTGTGGGCCATGGAAGGAGAATTTTCTAAGTGTATTTGAAAGCTCAGATGGAAACACATGGTCATGTATAGTCTGTGACTTACAGAAACACTGAGTGAGGGGAAGGATTTGACTGCAGGCCCATGTGGACCTTCTAAATCTGAGGTACTGTCATCTCATGAGCATAAGTTTGAAGTGGCCTGGGGAGAAAAGAGTCATAGGCAGGACCCCACGGAGCCAGCTCTTTAGGGACTGTGATGGGTTTAATCCAGTCATATGCTTTTTAGCTTAAGTCAATACACTTAAAAAAAAAAAGATTGTGTGTGTGTGTGTGTGTGTGTGTGTGTGTGTGTGTGTGTGTGTGTTCACACACATCACACACATGCTCTGGTACGCTTGGAGGCCAAAGGAGGGCTTCAAATCCATCAGAGATGGAGTGACAGGCATTTGTGAGCTACCTAACGTGGGTGCTGGGATCTGAAGTCTGCTCTTCATGACAGAGCTACAACTACTCAGCTACTGAGCCATCTCTTCAGTCCCAGACAGCACGCCATTGGTGTAAGACGCTGTTTCCCGTTTTGAGGACACCACCCTGAATGGGCCCTGTGGTCTCTGTTCTTGTGGGGAGGGAGAAGTCATTGGCTGGAAATGAAAGAGCAAAAGAGATTTTTAGAAACAACTATGGTAGCCTCACTAAATCACTGGGAAGACTGTGAAAGCCCCGCCTAGCTGTCTCTTCGGGTCCTGGAGCTACCACAAGAACTAAGCCTCCAACAGTCCACTGGGTCACAGCGTGGGACTTACAGAACGTGGGCTACAGTGGGCCCTTTGGAGGAGTTTGCGTGAGAAAGAAGGGAGTGGGTTTGTAGGGTGCAAGCCAGGAAGGCAGTTGTCTCTAGGAGGGGAGTGAATCAAGGTGCCCCAAGACTCCAAGGTGGGCGACCAGCAAGAAGACAGAAGAGTCTAGACTGGAAGGGTGGCAAGGGGGCTCAGAATGGATCAGGAGAAAACCCACCTTATCCCACAGGCCGGGAGACCACAGAGAGAGAGAGCTGCCACAACAGCAAAAGCCCAAATACTAGCTTACTGTATTTTCCTAAGAGCTTGTAAAAACAGGTTAGCAGCCACACAGCCTGTGGCCACCTGTCACTGTAAATAGAGACACAGCCATGTCCCTTCACCTCCCGGTTGTCTACAGTTGCTGTGATGGTTAATTTTAAAGTCAGCTTACCAAAACCTAAAATTACCTATAAAGAACATTTCAATGAAGCATTGTTTAGATCAGGTTGGCCTGATCATGCCTGCAGGGCACTGTCTTGATAGGAAGACCCAGCCCACTGTGGGTGGTGCCATTCCCTAGGCACAGGACCCCGAACTGTGTAAAACTGTAGAAAGCAGTAAGCAGACAGGATGGGCACATCTGTTTCTCTCTGCTGGTGACTGTATGATGTCACTGGCCGGCTGAGCTCCTCCCTTGACTTCCCAACTCAGTGATGCACTGTAACCTGGAGTTGGGAGCCCCTTTCCTCCCATGTGGCTTTTGCTCGGGGTGTTTGTCACAGCAGCGGGAATAGAACTAGAAGAGCTGCCTTTAGGCAGGGGCTTTCTCCCCCTCCACCCCCACCCCCACCCCCGTGAAGTTGGGACAGAAACCATGTAACCTACAAGCCACAATTTAAATCTGTCCCTTCGCTTGTATTAGCAGGATTCTATCTGAAATCTGGATTGTGTTTTATTTCCTTCAGTATTTTCCAGTACGCCTGTGTATACCTGAGTAAGCTGTCTGCACAAGGGTTGGGAATCCCCAGAGCTGGAATCCTGAGGTGTACTTCCCGTTGCTAGAACTTACGTGTATCCAAAGTTCACCCTTTTGGAGAAGGCACTCAAACACTGTGTGATATGAGCAGCTGGGTAACAGACAGAGCCAGTTCTGGACTCTCAGTAGAAGTGGTGTGAGGAAAGCTGAGTGGAGCGCAGGAGAGATGGGACTCCTTCGTTCCTGACATCAGCACTCTCAGAAAAGGACCCTCAGCTGCCCTGGGCCTGGCCATGTGCTCTCCTGGTCAGCAGTGGCCCATCAGAGGCCAGAGAGTGGCCTGAATGTCCCAGGACCTTTGTAGTCTATGCCTGGGGCCCCTGGGGAGAGAACGGATTAGCTGACTCCTGCCAAGAGTGACTTGAATCCAAAGCAGGTGATTTTGACGCAGCTGTTACCTAGAACACGAGGCCACCTCAGAGCCAGGCAGCCAAGTGCACAGACACCAGAGTTTGTTTGATATGACTGAGTGACTTGCTGTTTGATATGACTGAGTGACTCGCTGTTTGATATGACTGAGTGACTCGCTGTTAAACCCTATGCTCATTCACATTCTCATCCAGGACAACACATAGAGCTGAGGGGACCCTTCCTGCCTCAGTTTATCCCTAAGCTCACAGCACATCAAACAAAGCTTAAACCTGACACACACACACACACACACACACACACACACACACACACACACACACACGTGACTACCTACACGATCATGCCTTTTTCTTCCGCCACATAAATACATGTTTAGCTTTCTTAAAAACTAAAGTTTCTTTCCAGATATCAAAATCCAAATTATAACCAACCACTTTGTGAAGTCCGTTAAGTAGTTGAAATAACACCGTGTTTGGTTCAACTCCTGGGGCCGTGTGCCCAGCAGCATGGAAAGAGCCTCCAGAAGCTGGGGCCTGCCTCTGCCTCTGTCATCTCTGGCTGAGGGGCTGTGGACTTAGCTGCTCCATGTCTCCCAGTGTGTGTTGCTATCTGCACAACAGATGTGCTTGGCCAGCTTGAGCTAGGCCTTCCCATGGCTGGGAGCACCACTCACCTTCCCTCGGGAGAGAATATCAGTCCAGCCCTGCTCCGTAAGTGGGTGGCTCTTGTAAGGACATTAGCCATGGTGGCCTGCCATGGCCTTACTTGTCTTAGTGCATCTGAAAAGGCCGCTTTCCGAGCTAGGTCACTCTCTGGGGTCCTGAACATGAGTTTTAAGAGATGGTGCCAACCCATACGCCCTGTCAGCCATCTCTTTCCTCTTGTACATGGATGGTACTAGCGTGCTAGGTAAGGGCCCTGGACACTGCATAGGCCCTGAACTCATGGGGTAAAGAGCATCACCTGCAGGTTGACCTCCCCCAAAAGCCGAGCCTACCCTGGCCTCACACTCTGCTTCATCTTCCCAGGCTTTGCTGAAAATGGACTGTCAGGGCCTGGTGGTCAGACTCATCCAGGACTTTGTGCTCCTGACCACTGCTGTTGAGGTGGCCCAGCGCTGGAGGGAACTGGCTGAGAAGCTGGCCAAGGTCTCCAAGCAACAGATGGACGCGTATGAGTCTCCCCACCGAGACAGGAATGGGGTGGTGGACAGTGAGGTGAGTGGGGCTCCAACCCCTTGGTTACTTAATTACTTTGTCCCTCAGTTCCTGGGACCCGTGGGGTACAGTAATAAATGATGAACTTTCTAGCACTCTAGGAGGGTAAGGATCCTGCCTTGAGAACCTGCAGAAGAAGTCATCAGGGCTGCTCTGCCACAAGCTGGGAAGGGTGGGCTGCCCTCCCTTGCTAATTTTACTTTTAAATTGCCTCTTGTAAGGTCAATGAATGTATCAATAGAACAGGGGGGGGTGGGCGGCGGCTCCCTGTATTGGCTGAATGTCCGCTGTATTACCTAACTTAGGCCACGGTGGGTCTGGTGGAGTCGTGCCCAAAGACTGGCTGCCTTTTTGTGGAGGGTGACTGGTGTGTTCCTGGAAGCTGATTCTGACTCACAAGACAGGGAAGTCCCAAGCATGAAGGTGTTCTTTCTTTGCACGATCAGTTTCTAATACACGGCGGCGCGGGTGAAAGCGGATGCTGTAAGGAAGGAGAGGTTCTGTTCGGTGGCTCGGAATCACGAGGACACTACACCATTTCCACACTGTAGGCTGACCAGCACAGCTGGCTCCACCTGCTGCTGTGACTGTAGCGTGAGTGTCATAGGAGTGACTGACTGACTGACAGAGCTCAGCGGTCCTCTGACCTTGCTTTCTCTTTTTGGTAACTCCATCCCCCCAGGCCATGTGGAAACCCGCCTACGACTTCTTACTCACCTGGAGCCACCAGATTGGGGACAGCTACCGAGATGTCATCCAGGAGCTGCACATAGGCCTGGACAAGATGAAGAACCCCATCACCAGGCGCTGGAAGCACCTCACGGGGACCCTGATCCTGGTGAACTCGCTGGACATCCTGAGGGCAGCAGCCTTCAGCCCCGCGGACCATGATGACTTTGTGATCTGAGTGGGGGGCCCCTGCCCGACGGCTCGCCAGAGCTGGACCCCCCCCCCACCATCTGTCCACAGTGGGGGCCGAGCCATCACCGGGTGGTGCAGGGGGGGGGATGGCTGCTCAGGCCCATCTGCCAGCCACGCCCAGGAGGGACTGAGGACCTTTGACTCTCTGCCCCTCCGCTCGATCCAGGGGCAGGCCCCAGGGACTTTCTACTTCTGGTTGTTGCCAATCATGTTACTTTCTATTTGTTGAAATGTATGTTTAAATTTAAAATCACTTTTTTAACAAAAGACTAGAGAGGACATAAGAAAGGTGGTATCTAATTTTTTAATGGACTGTAAAAGTTATTTAAAAAAAAAAAACTCCTTAGTAAAGGCAAACGCTGTTGAGGTTTTTATGTTCTTTGAAGGCCTTTTTAAATTATGTTCCAGGTGTATATAGATATTTAAAGGCCACTGGTGTTTCTGAGTCCCAGGCACACTTTGCATTTCGACACTCAGAGTGGAAAGGAGTTTGCTCCATGTGGACACTTTCCACTCGTCTCCTGTGAGAAGGCGAGTCCATGGGCCTGGTGTCTTTCAGTAGGTGAACCCTGGGGAGGCCCGCAGGCTTGCCCTTCCTTTCTTCTCCTA
The DNA here is from genome assembly GCA_902168405.1 of Peromyscus aztecus. Taxonomy (NCBI): domain Eukaryota; kingdom Metazoa; phylum Chordata; class Mammalia; order Rodentia; family Cricetidae; genus Peromyscus; species Peromyscus aztecus. The sequence continues at coordinate 20,963 of CABHPQ010169829.1, forward strand.
CCTTGCTGTCCTCAGTGGCCATCCACAGGATCTGTTGGTCTGTGTGCTTTGGTGAGCAGCAAAGCCCCCATGTGGCAGCTCAGTGCCATTGAGATTCTGCCAACAAATAAGTCACTGGAGTTGGGGGTCCCTGTCACCCCTGGGTGTATGCGGTCACCATTCAGAAGAACCATGCCACTTGAGAATAAGGTAGTCCCTGCCACGCCGGGCACTGAATGCTGTCTCCCTCAGGGTGACTCTGCCTCCGTTGTAGGAGGAAAGCCACACCACCCAGCCAGAGCCTGGTGGCCCATGACTCTTCCTGTGTCCATCAGGGTCACCTTTCAGGCGATGTCACATGCTGGCGTGCCGAGGTGCCGTCTGCCGTTGCCAAACTGCACACGTCATCTCTCACATTTAACCTTCTCCTCCCTGGGGCGCTCCGTCTCCTTAGGAATGGGGACTAACTGGTTATCCAACAGCATAAATGTTAGCACGGGGAGCATCTCCCTAAGTGATGCCCTGTGGAAAGGTGGGAGTTTCCGGAGGACTGTATTCAGCTTCAGGGTGGTGGGTCACACAGTAGTGGTGGCATTTGGGGAGGAAACAGGAAGTAGAACTCATGCCAGAAAGATCAGCGATTAAGTGAGCCCGGCAATGGGCGGGACTCAGGCTGTCTGCCTCCAGGGGCAGTTCCAGACCCAGGGGGCTGCCCTCCATCTGCTTTCCTGGCACAGTTAATGACTTCATTTGTGACCAGTGTACAACCCCGCATTGAGCTGAAATGTCCCCTGGCTTCCAACTCAGACACTGCAGAACAACAGACTTAAAAGTAAACATTAGGTATTAACGCCACAAGAACCAGGTCACATGAACCCCCATCGGCACTGACATGCCCGTCATTCTGCACCTTCGTTTTACCCAGAGAACAGCTCTTCACCTTTTTCCCCAAAGAAGAAACAAACCAGTTGCCCCTTAAACCACGGATATTTTTTCCTCAGGGGCTTATGCAACAAGTCTTGTAGCACACAAATGAAATTCTACAGAAGTTGTAGTAAATTTTATCTGGATATTTTAACTGGTTAGTGTGTGTGGATGTGTCTTTCTGTGCCTAGCCAGACTTTAAATGAAACCCAGCATAAAGATCAGTCAGTGACTAGGTTCCTGTCAGTCACCCTTAGTGACAGGGTGGCAGTTAGTGTAGGGGATTTTTTTTTCTCTTGCTGTTAATTTAATTGCTCTTGAGTGGGTAGATCATTCATGACAACCAAATGGGAGTCAGTGCCACCCAGGGCACCCAAAGGAAGCAGGCAGGTCTCTATATCTCTCCTCACCGGGAACTATTACCACCATCCCCCAGCACAGAGTTCAAGACCCAGCAGTTTCCAGATGTGCTGGGCATCTTCCTGGGTCTCCTGATGGGAGCAGGCAGTGGCTTCCTCTGGGTGTACCCTTCCTGTTGTCAGAAGAAATGGAGGAAGAAGTGTCGGTACTGCCCGGGGGACCAACCCCAGCTGGAGGAGGTGGGGAGGAGCCTGGCCATGGGGAGCCTGCTTGGGAGAGTATAGTCAATCGACACTCTGCATAGGAGCCAGCTGGACCAAAGACAGGCCAGACCTGGGTACAATGTCTACAGCATTGACACCTAGCAGCACAGACAGGGTGGGAGACCTAGTCTGCACAGCCTGGGCTTGTCTAATGGGCCAGAGTCCCCTGTGAGCTCGGCCCCTCCACCTTCTACACCTGTGTTCATTCTGGACCCTGAGTGTCCCCCTGAGGCCCTGGAGTTTAAGGCTTAGTCTCCAGCTGGGCACTATTGGGAATGGGACCTTTAAGAGGTAGGGAGGCTAGGTTACTGGGAGTGTGCCCTTGGTGTGAGTCAGAGAACAGACTCTTCCTCTTGCTTTTGTACTTGGCCATGAGGTGAATGGCCTCTTCTATGCATTCCCTACTGTAGATGTTGGCTTCTGCAGGTTCCATAGCAGCAGGATCAGTCAGCCCTGGATGTCAATGCCTAATTCATGAGCTCAGAGAACCCTGTTCTTATTTTAGGATGATTTGCTGACTACTCACTTATTTTGTAGTTGAAGACATAGTCTCATATGGCCCCATAACTTACCCGTTACACATGGCTAATAGGAAAATGGATTTTTCTCCTAGTGCTAAGCAAGGGAATTACCAGGGCCTTTATTATGCCAGGCAAGTGCTGTGCTACAGAACCATGCCCCTGCCCTCCCCCCAAGCCCAGAAGTAGGGTTTTATCCCAGAGCAGCCATAACAATCAGCTGAACCTGAATAGTGCATTCTCTCGCCGTTATGGAGGCCAGAAGTCTAAAATGAAGGTATCGAATGACCTAACTAGTCCATTCGAGCATTATTAGGACACCAATCGCTGGATTTAGGTCCCACAGTAATCTAATGTGGTTTCATCTATACTAACTCTAATTCAGCTAACTCCCAGGCAGCAGGACTTCAGTTCAGCTTTTGGACACCTGTACCACCCAACATGCCGTCTCCCTCCTTCCAAGCTGCTCGGTGAAAAGCAGTGTTTTAGTTCAGCTGCTGACACACAGTTTGGAAACTGGTGTCCTCTGGGACCAAACACTAAGCAGAGAAGATGTAAAAATCAGGCATCAGGCATGATGGCACACACCCTTAATTACAGCACCTGAGAGGCAGAGGCAGGTGAGTCTCTGAGTTCAAGGCCAGCCTAGTCTATATGGTAAGACCCTGTCTCAAAAAAACAAAACAACAACAAAGCAGTGTGGGTGGGGGTTGCTGGAGAGATCCTCAGTTCCTAAAAGTGTGTACTGCTCTTGCAGATCAGAGTTCACTTCCCAGCACCCAAATTGGGCTGCTCACTGCTGCTACCTGTGACTCCAGCTCTAGGGAATCTAACACTTTTGGCCTCTATGGGCTCTTGATTCACACACACATATCTACACACATGCACAATTAACAAATAAAATAATAAAGCTTCTTTAAAAATAGGCTCTGATTTCCAAGAAGAAAAAGATGAGTTTTACTGTGGTAAATTTTTTTTTTTTTGATGGTGGTGGTGGTGGTAGTTGAGGGGTAGTGGTATTTCAAGACAGGGTTTCCCTGTGTAACAGCTCCGGCTGTTCTGGAACTCACTCTGTAGACCAGGCTGACCTCGAACTCACAGAGATCTAGCTGCCTCTGCCTCCCGAGTGCTGGGATTAAAGGCGTGCGCCACCACGGGCTCAGAGTAAATTCTTGCTTTGGCCTCTGCCCGGCTGCCACTGTCACCTCTGGTGGGATGTGCACTGAGTCATTTCTTTTGAAATTCTTTTCTCACCCATTTCAAGTACTTAACCACCTGGCCACAGCACCCAGACTCAAACTTGGTCATAGAACCTTCCTGACTAGTTCTCACCAGGTCCTGCAAGCCAAGCAGTGTGGCCAGAAGTGAGATCTTTGCTCTCACCTCCGTCCCCATCTCCCCTCTCCTCCAAATCCTTTTCCTCTACACTTTCTACTACCTCTGCCCTCCCCGATGGAACACGGAAGTCTTCCTTGTTTGGGGGAGTTACTGAGATCAAACCTAGACCCTCACGCATGCTAGGCCTGAGCACTCTACCACTGAGCTAACATCTCTGCTCTCTCTTCACTTTTTGAGATGAGTCAGGCTAACTTGCCCGAGTCATCCTTGAATTCCCAGTGGAGCCAAGGCTTTGCCCTTCCTGCATTCCTCTGCCCAAGTAGCTGGGACCCTGGACTGGCAGGGGTCCTTGCTGCCCAGCCTCCCCCTTCCCTCCCACCTGGCCGGGTCCCACACTGAAGCAGCCTGGCTGTCTCTGAACCCCAGGGTGTTTGTTGTATGAGGGAGACGTTCCTATCTACAGCAGAAATGCACTTTAAGCTGAGGTAGATGTGGCTGTTGGAGTGGTTGGCAGGGGCTTCACGCTATGTTTACCACCAGCGTCAAAGCAAGTGGAAACCTGAATCACGAATGCATCAGAACCAGCTCAGATCCGAAGAGGTCAAAAAACCTTGCAGGAATGGACCTCGGCGAAGTGCATCCCAAGAAAAGTCGCACAAAGGAAACATTTTCATTCCGTACCTGATGCTGTCACAAAATTTGATGTTTTGTAAACTGGCTTGAAAGGAACTCAATTAGCTCTTTGTGCCATGGAACCTTTGACGATTTGATGAAGGCAAGAGACGCCTCAGAATTATATAAATGCGTAAAAGAAAACCTGGGAGAACAAAGAAAGGCATTCTTTACTTGTAAGTACCAACGATTACAATCGAGGAGTTTAAGCATGCTTCTTTATCCATTAAATAGCACCACCTAGTGAGAGCATGCATCTACACCAGACCCTAACCACGGTGATTGGAGGTCTCAGAACCACACCCAGCAACACCCAGTGGTTGTCTAACCCAACCAGACACACAATGATGGAAGTCTCGACAGCACCAGACACTCAACACACTGGTGAAGGAAGGTCTCACCTAATCAGACATTCCAAACAGTAATGGAAGGTCTCATCCACGCTAGACAACACACTGATCAGACACGAAATAATGGAGGGTCTCATCCTACCAGACTCTCAACATAGTGATAAGCATTTAGACATCTACAAAAACATTCACAGCCATAAAAGTCTGAGAATTCTCTGGAGTATTCAAACATTAGTTTCTTGCCTATATAAACTCTTCATGGAAATGCAGAAGATAATGAAAATAAAAATGCAATTTCCCCCCTCATAAACAAAAAGCCCCACTCATTCTAAAGAAGCCAGCCTCCCACATATTAGCTATTCACTTTATTTTAAAATCTCTTACCTTAGTATTTTTTTGCTCCAGGCTAGAAAGAGTGATATTTTTAAATTTTTGATAAATCTAATTTAATATTCTGCCTAATAGGAGAGAGAGGAAGACATAAAGAAATTAATTAGTGTGCAAGGTGACATTTTAAGTATCTAAAGTCATTTTTCTTAATTTTCCATTTTAATTGATTTGTCTTAAAAATATCTATACACTCATATATGTGTGTGTGCATACATACATGTGTGTACATATATGTGTGTGTGTGAGTAGTGTTGAGTGTATTTTTCATTTCAGAAGGCAGCCAAGAACTTCTCAGAGAGCATCACATGGTCCTATGAGCTCTGAGGGTAGATGGAGTCCATACATGTTGAACGGTGCCTGTCACCAACACAGGCTTCAAGGGCGTCCCAGCAGGGGACAGTCAGATCTTTGGGGGAAGATCTTACACAGGAAGGAAGTTCAAAGGGGTTGGCATGCTGTCGTCAGAGTGGACAGAGAAGGCAGAGGGTGGGAGGAGCCCACTGAAGAGGCCTCTCCGCAGAGAAGCAGGGTAGAGGCACCCGTAGAGCTGCATCCCTGTGCCTCTACTAAGAGAGGGGGTCTGGGGGAGCCCAGGGAGGAGACATAAGGCGGAGGGCTCTCCTGGGGGCTCTAAAGGGAGAGGTGCTTTAGTGACAGGCACTGAGTAACTTCTGCCATTTGCTAGGTTCTGCTCTAGACCTGAGGGGTGTGCTGTCCTCAGGAGCCCACAAGCTGATAGGGAGCCGGCAGTCTATCAGATCAATATCCAGGGTCAGGTCAGAAAGAAGCCAGCGCTGAAGAGAGAGACCCCAACCCAGGGCAAGAATAGAGGGGGTAGGCCTCTGAGGAGGTGCTGTGTGAGGAACAGTGGTTACAGATGGCTCTAGACACCTCCACACCCACAGGCACACACGACAAAATAGATAAATGTAATTTTAAAATTAAAAAGAAATAGAATAATACCATGTGGTTTTGGTAAATGTCTGCACTGCATTGTTGAATCAGTTAAGTGTCTATCTCAAGCATTTTTCTCTTGAGACAGGCTCTCATGTACTCCAGGCTGGCCTCAAACTCACTATGTAGCCAGGAAATGCCTGGGCTCACCTGACCTTCTTGCCTCTACCGTCAGCTGTTGGGATTTACAGCGTGCACCACCACACCCAGCTTTCACACAAACTATGTTATGGTGAAAATTCTCCAAGTCCTTCCAGCTTTTTGGGGTGTGTGTGTGTGTGTGTGTGTGTGTTGGTTTGAATGAAAAGGCCCCCAAAGGCAGTGTCACTATTAGGAGGTGTGGCCTTGTTGCAGGAAGTGTGTCACTGTGGGGGTGGGTTTTGAGGTCTCTTTGCTCAAGCTTCCCTCAGTGTGACGGTCAGTTGACTTCCTGTTGCCAGACGTAGCACTCTCAGCTGCTCCAGCACCGCGTCTGCCTGCGCGATGCCATGCTCCCTGTCATGATGACAAGGGACTGAATCTCTGAACGGCATGCGAGCCACCCCAGTTAAAGTTTTTCTTTCTAAGAGTTGCCATGGTCATGGTGCCTCTTCACAGCAATAAAAACCCTAAGACAGTGTGTGTGTGTGTGTGTGTGTGTGTGTGTGTGTGTGTGTGTGTGT
>CABHPQ010169829.1:33773-55919 GCA_902168405.1 Peromyscus aztecus
CTGTGTAGCTTTGCACCTTTCCTGGAGCTCACTTGGTAGCTCAGGCTGGCCTCGAACTCACAGAGATCCGCCTGCCTCTGCCTCCCGAGTGCTGGGATTAAAGGCATGCGCCACCACTGCCCGGCTAGCTTTCTTCAGGTTTGGTTTTAACTCAGTACTAAGACACTGGGTGGAAAAGCAGGCTAGAGAGTGCATTTCTAGGCGGGAGTGGGAAACGCACTCTGTTGTGATTCCTGGCTCAGCCACAGCCCTTGCAGCCCTCTCTCCCTGTCCCACTTACAGCCACCGCCTCTGAGCTTTAATTACACCCAGGACATTGTTTTCTGGGAGTTTCCTCTGATACAAACTACATAACTGTGCCTCGGGGGCTGCCCCCACATGAGGGAGAGATGGCCCCAGTGCTTGGCAACAGGGCCTTTATCGCCTTTGCTGGTGACTCCCATTAGCACTGTGAGCATCCAGCCAAGCCAGGGGAGGAGAGAGGCCACCTCAGGGTGTGAACACAGGACTGACAGACAGGCTATTTTTGGGAACAGGGGCCTCTCACTAGATTCCCAGTGTGAGCAGCTATACAGGTCTAGAAATTGATGTGGACCAGTCTGCAATTGGGACTCTGGAAGGAAGGACTTCCCCACAGTGGGGCAGGCTCAGCAGGCCTTTGGTTTTAGGGAGGAACTGATCTATGCATCTCTGCAGGACGTATCAAGGCAAGCTGGCTTCTTACTGTGGGCAACACGCTTGCTTCAGAAGGGCATCCCCCGACAAGACAGCAATGCCCGTGGGTTGGTGAAGAGCAAGGAGATGAACCACTCCAGAGACGGTTTAGGGGACCAGCATTCTCCTTATTTCACATGAGCAACCACTTATATAGTGGACGTCTATCGACTGTCATTGGTGAGCACATTACCTCAGACTGGACAGTGAGCGCTCATCCCACCAGGGTCTCTATGTGGAAGAAACACATTAAGGGAGATGTGGAGAGTGCAGACTCATCCTCAGGCCAGCTACCAGCCACTTACACTATTTCAGAATTCAGTGTTCCAACGTCAGGGGCACGATGTGCCACGCTTCTTATTTAGAAGCACAGTGTGCCAAGTAGGCTGACTACCAGGCCATGCCTGCATTTTCTCCTACATTCTCCCCTATACCCCTCTGAGTTTTATTCACAAGCACCCAGACTAATAAAAACTTGCTTAGCATTTACCTAACGCCCATCCTTGGCCATGGCACTTCAGAGACATTAGCTGATTGGATCCTAACAATGTCCTGTGTGGTAGGCACAATTATTGTCCGTGTTTCATAAATAAGAAAGGAAACAGAGAGGCTAAGCAATTTTCCCAAGCTCACACAGCTAGAAAGTATGAAGTTCAAACGTGGACAGCCTGTCTCCTGCAGCATGCTGCATTCCTTTCTCAGTGTCTCAGTCACTGTTTGTTCTATTGCTGTGAAGAGACACCTTGACCATGGCAACTCTTATAAAAGGAAGCATTTAATTGGGAGCTTGCTTACCATTTCAGAGGTTTAGTCCATTGTCGTCATGGCAGGGAGCAGGGCGGCATACAGGCAGACATGGTGCTGGGGAAGAAGCTGAGAGTTCTACATCCTCATCTGCAGGCAGAGAGAGAGATACTGGGCCTGGCTTAGGCTTTGGAAACCTCACAGCCCACCCCCAGATCAGCTTCCTCCAACAAGGCCACACCTCCTAATCCTTGCAGTCCTTTCAAACAGTTCCACTCCCTGGTGACTAGGCATTGGAATATATGAGCCTGCAGGGGCCATTCTTACTCAAACCACCACAGCCAGCGTGCTCAGGCGGTGGTTTTTGGTGACTCAGAAGCCCTTGGCTTAAAGAGATTGCCCACTGAGCAAAGTGCTTGCCACACAAGCGGGAAGACTGGAGTTGGCTCTCCAGTACTCCCATAAAAAGCTGGGAGGGCATGGCTGCTCACCTGGCCTCTCCCTTCGAAGGATGTGGAGACAGGGAATGCCTGGAGCAAGCTGGCTAGTGCAAAGGCTGAGCCCTGGGTTCAACTGAAAGACCCTGCCTACTCAATATGGAAGGTGGAAAGTGACAGAGGAAGGCACCTAACACCAACCTCAAGACACATCCACACATGTGCACACACACATGTGCACACACACGTGCACACAGGCACATGCACACACACACAGGTACAAAGACACACCACACACACAGACACACACACACAAACACACAGGCGACACACACAGGCACACAACACACGCAAGCAGACACACACACACAGACACAGTCACAAAACCAAACAAAAAGTGCTTCGTGCAAAGGCAAGGTAGATGGCAAATGGCAACATCCATCTTTGGCATGCTTCATGTGAAGGGTAAGCAGAGAAGGTTTTAAGTTTCTGTTTATTATTGGGGTGTGTGTGCACATGCACCACCATTATGTGAGCTCCTGGGAATCAAGCCCAGGTTGCCAGACTTACGCAGTGAGAACCTTTACTTACTGAATCACCTAGTTCAGCCCCAAAGAAGGGTTTACCATAGGCTTTTTTATTTTAATTTTTTTTATTTATTTTACTGTGTTTTGCCTGCATATGTGCCTGAGCACCACACGTGTGCCTGGTGCCGAGGGAGGTCGGAAGAGGTCATTCAATCCCCTGGACTTGGAGTTATGAACAGCTATGAGTCATTATGGGGTGCTGGGAATCAAACATCAGTCCTCTGAAAGAAGAGTAGCAAGCACTCTTAACCGCTCAGGCATCTCTCCAGGCCCCCGGCTTTTTGACTTTAATTTCCTCTGGTGGGGCAGATTTAATGCCTGCTCACACACTCTGATGGCTGACAAGGAGACAGCCATAAGGCTGCCTGAGCTGAGGGGACTTCCTAGGACTTGGTGAGCATGCCATCCACCCACAACTGGGCAAGAAAATTGGCACATTTGTGCCCGCAGAACAGTTTGGCCATGACAAGGGAAGGGGTGTGGGGTCAATGTTCACCAAGATACAGTAGAGGAACTAATCCAGCGGTAAGTATAGAACTCCTGCTTATACGAAAAGGAACACGTGTGGGCCCTGGGCCTCTACGGTACTCAGCCCTGATGAGAGACTAGCATCTTGAGGGGACCCAGCCTCCTTTGTACCTCCTTTGTGTTCCTTACTCTGAGCCAATGCTGTTTCCCTGATCCTTCAGATATGGCAGATAGTAATTTATGAAATGACAGCAATTTGGAATTGGCTGTAAGTACCCAGGAAATAGAACGAATACCCCAATTTGCAAAATTAAAAATCAAAGTATCTCATTTACATGCTGCTAATCAACCAAGCGGGCAGTGATCCACAGATAATCAAAATCAAGTGTATTCGCCTAGAACAAGGTTTTTTATTCCCCTATCTAGGGCCCATGCATGGCTTTCAGGGGTCTGCAAAACCCCAAATGGTGCACACGTTTTATGTTAAACTGGTGTCTGTCTTCTGAGGATACTCACAGCCTTTTAGAGACACAAACAGATTCAGCATCCACAAAAACTTAGTTGCTAGCCGAGGTCTGGGGAAGAGGCAGAGGTGTTGGGAGAAAGGCTACCGTCCCCCTGGTCGTACTGCCAGCTGAAGTTAGAAGCAGCTGGAAGCATCTAGGGTTCATGATGGCTGAGTCCACCTGCACCCCTGACTTTCCAGCCACACATCTCTGTCCCCTGCCCATGGAGAACACCCTCTGCCAGCTGTCAGGATGGCACTGGTACCCAGAGCAGCTGTGTGAATGAAAGGACTCATTTTTCTCAACTAACTGGTTGTCTCTGAGGGTGAGAGGTCTGGATTAAGGGACCAGCCTTCTGTTTCTCCCCACATGCTCATTCATCCACAGGCTATGGCTTCCTTCCATGGTGGAGGTGGCTGGGCACCTCCAGACAGGAGCCCCATCTGCCTGCCCTTCCCAAGGAAGCAAGGACTGTGCCAGAGAGGCTCTGCCAAGGCCCTGTGGCATTGCAGCTGGCAGGGCCCTGCAGGGGGCAGCTGGGATTGTCAGAGCCTCTCAGGCAGGAGCGTAGGTTGCCAGTGTCACCGCAAACTACTAGGGATTCCGCATGTGTGGAAGGGAAGACCCGGGGGCCAGGGGACAGCAGGACAAACCGGCTTCCCGGGCCAACCAGGAGAGAACAGAGTTCACATGTCTGGGAAGCATGAACCAGAAGATGAACGAGGTCTGAAAACTGCATCCAAGTGTGGCCAGAGGTCAGAACTCAGGGTTTCACTCGTGACTGTTGAGAACAATACGTGACTTTTTAAAAATATTATTTATAAACTTTGTTTTATGTGCATTGGTGTGAAGGTGTCAGATCCCTAGGAACTGGAGTTACAGACAGTTGTGAGCTGCCATGTGGGTGCTGGGAATTGAACCCGGGTCCTCTAGAAGAACAGCCAGTGCTCTTAACCGCTGAGCCATCTCTCCAGTCCCGCAATATGTGACTTTTAACTGTTCCTGTCCAGTTCACACAAAAGGGAAAGAGGCACCTGAGACATCCTGAGGGATTCCCAATGAAAGCAAAATACGTTTTTTACTTTTATTTTATTCCGTGTCTATTTATTTGTTTCTTTGTTCATTTATTTGTTTGAGATGGCATGTCACTGTGTTACCCAGGCTGGTCTCCATCTTCTGAGCTTAAGCAATGCCCCTGCCTCAGCTTCCCTGAGTGCTGCATCTATAGGCAAGCTCCACCCTGCCTAGTACATAAATGGGAAAAAAAGACTTGTTATATATAAATGTATATTTTAAAATTTTTAATTAATTAATCTAGAGAGCTTGTGCCACATTACTCATATGTAGAACACAGGACAATTTTCAGGAGTCTGTTCTCTCCTTCTAGCACGTGGATTCCAGGGATCAAAGCCAGGTTGTCAGGCTTGGTGATAAATGCCTTTACCTGTCATCTTGCCAGCCCCAAAATGTATTAAAAACAAAAACCCAAGACACAAGAGAAGAACATACACAATAAGCAAATGTGCCCGGTCCATTAGCAGGCAGCCAAAGTCCCAGTCTTGGGCACAGCCTGTCTTCGCTATCAACAAACAGCTCCAAAAACGTGTCCCCAGGCAGACCTCGCTCTGCTCATGTTCTTCATGGCACGGAGAGCCAGGTGGTCTTTCTTCAAGTCCTTTACTGGGTACCCTCAGCGTCCGAGAATGCACGCTGGATTGTCTCCTAACTAGGTACTCCAGCGGGGAAAAAGGCCCCCTCCCCTGCAGCAGGGCAGCAGCGAAGACTCTCCAAGCGGCTGAACAGGTGTCTGAGGCACACAGGACGTCGGCACGAGCCCCTCCATTGACATCCAGTCTGTGAGGGAGGCTGCTTCCAGTCCCCATGAGGCTCTCAGCTCCCACTGCAGCCCCTTTGTGACAGCAGCCAGCCTCTTGAGAGTCCGGCACTCCCGTCACCTCAGACACAGACTGCCGGTGAAGTTCTCTGCTGGGCCACTCCCTGAAGAGGCTTTAAAGGATATTTTCTGGGGAAATTTGTCTAATGTGACAATTTCCCAAAGACCAAGCAATTGTTAACTAATAGACATTTCAACAGAAATTTTCTATTTTTATAGCCCCAGGCATCCTTGACTCTCAGCCATCCTTCTGCCTCAGCCTCTCGAGGGCTGGGATTACAATCTCGTGCCAGCAGGCCTGGCTAAACTATTTAAAACATGAACTTAAAAGCATTCTCCCCGCCTCCCTTCCATGTTCTTTACATTAACTGCGGAATCTTAATTGGAAGATCTTTAATCTTAAAGAGATACAGCTGGACACTGCAGCCTTCAAATGTCCCCTTATTACAATATAATGCCCGTCCTGAGCACACTGGAGATCACCCAGCCTGGGCTATAATGTACGAGGGAAAAATTATTGCGCTTATCTTTGGAAAAATGTAGTCTGAAAAACAGTAAAATTTCCTCTATTTCTGAGGGAAGAAACTCAAAATGCATGACTCCCGGTTCAGTCTTTCATTGGAAATTATTAGAGAATAGCTTCAGGCCCAGCATCCCTTTCATGACTGCACAAGACAGCATTTTTTAAATCATCGAAAGTACTTTTGATCGACGTTGTCTGCACAGCCAAGGGAACAGCTATGCGCTTCTGAAGAGCTGTAACTCTGGGGCTTGTCAGCCTTTCATTAAGGCTCTGAGGGTGAATTGGAATCCGGATCTCTCTCACACAAATCTTTATCTATCACAGCTCTAATCTATCTTAAAGGAGGTATATTTCATGTAGTGTGAGTCTTTAGAATACGCTAGGCTTTCCACCAACGACTTGTGAAGCTTAAAGAGTCTCACGGGGGCTGCATCAAAGGTTAGCTGGGCTGTGTAAGGGTCCTCGCACCTCTGTGGAGGTCGGCCTACTTACAGTCCAGTGTGGTGCCTGGAGCAACTCCAGCCACTCAGTAAGAAGTGTCCCGAATCTGTTATCAAATAACACAGGAATCAACGGCTTGTCTGTCATCCGGCATGCCTCTTCCAGAGCAGGGCCTCCTCGGGCACCAGGTGAAGCCACAAGAGTCACAGTTGAGAGCTGAGAAGGCCAAGTAGGAAGTCATTCTCTGGCCTCAGTCTCCACCCTGAAGGCAGAAGGAGGCAGTCACCTCCACGGAAATGGCTCTTCTTCCATCTACTCCCACCGTCCTATGGGTGGCTTCTCCTACAGCTCCCTAGGGTACCTCGCCGGCCTTGGCCTTGGCCTTGGTCAACTCTGCTTGTAAAACCCTCCATGGGAAGTGACCTCACTTTCTGGTTAATGTGTCTTACACAAGGGCTGTCGCCTTAAATTGTCTCCCCAGAAGACTCTGGGTGGGGCTCTGTCTGGCTCTGCTACCCATCACATCCCTGGTGGCCAGTCGAAGGGGCATGGGTGGGCACACTAAACATGGCATTGGGCAAGGTGTGAATAGAAAGAAAGGGAAGTGGAAGAAAAGAAAGGAGAAAGGAGTGAGAGAGGATGGGCAGAACACACGGCTGGGCTGTCTGCACTGAGAGGCCTAAACAGAGGTTATATTCTAAAGCAGTGGTTCTCAACCTTCCCAATGCTCTGACCCTTTAAAACAGTTCCTCGCGTTGTGGTGACCCCCAACCATAAAGTAATTTTAACTGCTACTTCACAACTGTAATTTTGCTACTGTTAAAATCATAATATAAAAAGCTGTGTTTTCTGACCCTGGTGAAAAGGGCCAACCCCCCCCCCCCCACCATGGGGTCTTGACTCACAGGTTGAGAACCACTGTTCTAATGCAAAGAACTGGCCACAGCCAGTGCTGACTGGTCAGAGAGTTTCTTCTTCCAGAGAACTCAGCCAGCCCTCTTCACCTCTTCCATCATTTTAAATTGTTATATGTATGGATGTTTTGCCTACATGCATGTTTAGGTACTACATGTGTGTAGTGTCTGCAGAGGCCAGAAGAGAGCATCCGAACCCCCTGGAACTGGAGTTAGAGCTGGTTGTGGGCTGCTGTGTGTCCCGAGCCTGGACGAGCAGCTCTTAACTGTTGAGCTGTCTCTGCAGCCCTCTGTTTACATTATTAATGTCCTTTAAAGCAGCGGTTGCAGCAATGCTTACAACTGCTTAGGATCAAAACAGCCATCATATTTTATATATATAATCTCATACCCCAGCGCTGAATGTCTGGTTTGGTATGGAAAATTGCAAGAGTCTGATATCGCTACCTGCAGCTTTATGGCTCAACTTTGTCAAAGCGAAGGGCTTTATGGGCCCACAGGTACTTGGGCCACACTGTCACTGTGCTGGACATCCCAGGAACTACCCGGGGAGGGAAGAACTCTGTGACAGTCAGTATGTTGGACAGTTGCTAGAACACAGGGTTCTGGCCCAAAAGGCAGAAGACCTCACCAAGCAGGCAGGGCATTCAGTAAACAGTTCAGAAGGTTCTACCTTAGTCACAGGCAAGAACCATACCAGGAGCTAAGGCTGTGCTACACATACCCTGAAAAATGTTAAGACGAGTCTCAACTAGATCAGCCTGATTCAAAAATAGTTAAATGCCAGCTACAAATGCTGAGTCACTACCTAAAGGAAGACAACAGAAGGTAGACCCTCGACAATGTCCAATTCACAATGTCCTGCATCCAACCTAAGGAGGGGAGAGAAGGTGATACACAGATACAGGAAGAGATAGCCTCATTTTCTTTTCCCATTGCTGTGATAAAAATGACCAGTCACAAGCAACATAAGAAAGAGTTTGTGCTACCTCACTGTCTGAAGGGAATTTGAGGGAGTTCGAGGTGGCAGGAATTGAAGCAGCTGGTCACATTAAGTGGGCTGTTTGAGGAGAGTAATAAACCCTTGCTAGTGCCAGCTTGGTTTCTCTACTTTATACAGTCTCAGATCCCAAGCCTAGGTAATGGTGGTGCCACCCACAGTGGGCAGGTCTTCCCACCTCAATGAATGTGATCAAGAAGATCCCCTACAGGCATGCCCTGAGGCCTGGCTCCCAGGTGATCCTAGAGTCTGTCAGGTTGACAGTTAACACTAAACATCACACATAACTAGGAAAGAAATAAATGATGGAGCAAGTGTGGATTTTGCAGAGAAAGACTTTAAAAAGAGCTGTTACAGGGTTGGAGAGATGGCTCTATGGTTAAGAGCACTTGTTCTTCTAGAGGACCTGAGTTCGATTCTCAGCACCCACATTAGGTTTACAACTGTCTGTAATTCCAGTTCCAGAGAGCAAGACACCCTCTTCTGGCCTCCTCTGGCACTGCATTCACATGATGCAGACACATGCATGGATACAAAACACACATACATACATACATACATACATACATACATACATACATACATACATAAAATAAAGTAAATAAATCCTCTTCATTACTGCATTCACATGATACAGACACATACATGTATACAAAACACCCATAAGTGTATAAAATAAAGTAAATGAATCTTTTAAAAAGGAATTCTGTGGAGAAAAATAGTGAGAAATGAATTGAAAAGTAGTAGGAGGGGGGAGGATACAATTAGAACAGGAAACAGACTCAAGGGAACTGTGAGAGCAAGAAAATACAGTGCTTGAAACAGAAATTGATGACTCTATAGTCAGAGTGGATGCCAGGGAAGAAAAGATTAATGAGCTTAAAGATAGAAAGGAATGACCCAAATGGAGACCAGGCAGGGGAAACTGTTTTAGTGAGCCGTCGAACAGAGCTGAGCAGTCCGGTGCACACACAAACAAAGCCCGGCGAGAGGACTCTGTGGGAGGTGGGCAGGGAAATCTCTGAGGAGATGATGGCTGAGATGCTCTCAAATGAAACACAGCCAAGAAACACAATGGCTCTCAATCATGAAAAACACAAAAATAGTATCAAAGCCCACAAATGCCAGATTGCATCTGGGCCATTCTTACCTCTGTAGCTACACTTACATCAAACCCATGTGACTCTGTCTATGTTTGCAGTGAGCTACAAGAATATATTATAGAGATTCAGCTGTATGTAATAAGCTATACCTTGACCAACCAAGGAGTCCTTCAAGAAGAAGCCATTTATCAAGGAATATTTGGTGTTATTTAGCTTATTAATATATTTCAGCTGTCTTCTGCGATGAAATTCTCGTGTGCCCATATACTACTAGGCCATATGGCAAACAGTTAAGCTTCTCAGACCTACTGCTGATCCCATACAGGGCCTAGGAGACAGGTGGGCTGTAGATGTATAGCTTTGTTTCTTGTGCAAATGAAGCTCAGACTTCCCTTCCCCTGACAGAGAAAACAGCATTGCAGAGCAATTGACTCAGAACAAAGGAGGTTTTTGCATATCCAGGTGGAGTGAAGGGTGGGGCAGGATTCCTGGCCAGAGCAGAGTCCTGTAGCCCGGAGAAAAAGAACAAGGCAGTTTCTATAGAGGGTAGACAGAACTGTGTGGCCTTAAAGAAGAGAAAAAGGCAAAGACTCTGTAGATGATAAGGCAGATCTTTTGTAGAGTTTTCTCAGAGCAGGGGTAAGGAGCAAGGAAAGAAAGATGGAGGATGAAGGAACAGAGAACGAAGATGAGGTCAAAAGCATAGGAACTTAGTTAGGACTATGACAGGGCAGGCCCAGTAGGTCCAGAGAGGAGCTAAATGTGAGAACGGAGCTGAATCTCTATAGATAGAATTTTGTCTTAGAGAAATAAAGTAAATGGATGGAAGAGCATGATGTACATAGATTCTTTTCCCTCAAATAATCCCCCACCAGACGTAGTGTCTTTGCCAGGATCCTGGGAGGAATTTTCTCAAGGCAGACCCTTGGGAAAATTCTGTTATGTGTTTATATGACAATAATGAAAGTAGGTGATTAAAAAAAAAACTAGCTTAAAACATCCAGGTATGGTGGTACATGCCTTTAATCCCTACACTCAGGAGGCAGAAGCAGGCAGATTTCTTTGAGTTCCAGGCCAGCCAGGGTTACAAAGTGAAACACTGTCAAGAGGGGAAAGAATGGACTTAGAACTGACCAGAGAAATTAAGACAACCACCATTCAGGTAGGAGTTATGTCTAGAATATACAGCTGGGGGCTGGAGAGATGGTGCAGAGGTTAAGAGCACTTGTTGCTCCTGCAGAGGATTTGAGTTTATGCCCAGCACCGACATGGTGGCTCACAACCATCTCTAACTCCAGCACCAGGGGATCTGAAGCCCTCTTCTGGCCCCCCTGGGCACCATGTGTGCACATGGTACACAGACATACATGCAGGCAAAACACTCATAGGCATAAAAATAAAGTTAAAAATGTTTAAAAAGGAATATACAGTTGCTGTATTGTTTGGAGATCTGCAGAGCAATGGATCATATATGCAAGATAAGGGAAAATGTCAACAGCCACAACAGAAGAATCTGACAAAATTTGACATTGATTGCTGAGGAGAACACTTGATACTGGAAACAGCAGAATATTCTTCAAATCAATGAAAAAAGATCCCTGTGAAAATGAGCATCAAACTTAAAGAAAAGACTGAGTTGTCCTCCTGGGATTGGAAACAAGGCAAGGGTATATAGAGAGATATCTGGATATATATATCCAGAGAGATGTCTGTGGGTAAATCCCTAGAATTCAAGGTAGAAGGAGAAAGTCAGCTCCATAAAGTTGTCCTCTGGCCTCCACACACATACCACAGCATGAGCACACCCACACACACACACACACACACTGCACACACGCCACAGCATGAGCACACACATACACTGCACATACACCACAGCATGAGCACACACACACTGCACACACATCGCACACACACACACACACACACATTGCACACATGCATGCATGCACACATAATCATAATAAAAGAATTAAAATTTAAAAAACTTTATAAAAAAGAAAAATCAGAGAGAGGAGGAAGGCAGGCAGGCAGCGGGCAAGCTGCTGTTATTCTCAGGTGACAGACTTTTTTGCGGGGCACATCCCAGGGAATTTATTAAATCAATTACTAGACCTCAAGAGTGAGTTTCTCAAAGCTGCTCGGTATTGGATTAATTTGCTGAAAGGCCCATCATATTATGGGTAGTGGCAAGCAATTAGAAAGTTAAAAAACAGATCCTGTTTATGCACCAAAAATACCATAAAACACCAGGAACAAACCGAGGAAAACGTATTGAAAGTAAAAAGCTCAGGCTGGTGATACAGCTCAGCAGGTTAAGCTGAACCTTTGCCCAGGAGGACTATTGTTTTTACCTTTTAATAGGAAAAAAACTCATAGAGACGTACACAAAAGTATAGACTATAAAGAATTCCCAGTACCGTATCCCACTCCAACGGTCACCCACATTCTACTCTTTCCACCTCCTCTGTTTTCCTAAAACTGATTTTCATTTGTTTGAAACACTTAAGACAAATGATGTCAGTTCATCTTATAAAAAAAAAAATCTAAGGACTTACATCTAACCAATAAGTGATTAAAGGTTCCATACACACACAATACTAATGTCACAGCTAAGAGATTAGCAGCAGTTCCTTAACACTCTCTAACAACCCACCTCGGTTCATTTTTCCTGATTGTCCCCATTGACTCTGCTGCTCCTGGATGTGGCTGGTTGAGTGGCTGGGGGTGATCTTAGGCTTGTCTTGCCCCGCTATGTTCTGTGGCAGAGGGTTGGATCTAGAGAGGCCTGTGGGCTCAGGCTGTGCCTCACAGTCCTGCAGTTGTCAGGAGCCGTGAATTCAGGATTTCTCACCTTTCACAGACATGTTATCCAGCCTTTTGTCACTGTATCAAAACCCCTGACTCGGGCTAATTACGAGGACATAGGGTTTATTTAGCTCACGGTTTCAGAGCTTTGAAGTCCAAAGTTCTATTGGTCTGTCCCCTGGTGAATTTACATCATGGCGGAAGCAAGTGGTCACTTCTGGAACAGGAGTTGTGGGTGAGGGGGTGCGGGCCACAGGGTATGGGAGAAGCTTTTATGACATGCTTCTTTGAAGAACCGCCATTGGGGTTGCACAAGAGAGTCCTCATACCCCAGTGACCTAAAGACCTCCGGCATGCCCATCTCCCCACAGTACCACTCTGGAGACCAAGCCTTTGATCGCAGTGGATCCTAAGGGGTGTAAGCCATATCCAAGCACAGCAGTGAGGCTGCTAAGATAAACGAGAGACGGCCAGCCTGATTCATCTATTACTTAGCTTCCCATCAATTTGTCATCTAATTTCCTCAGAATTATAACACTAACATATCTTTGTTGATACTTCGTAGCTGAGAAATTACATTGTTTGTTGGCTGGCTTGTTCATTCATTGTGAGTGTTTCTCGGTACCTTGTCATCATCCCAGGGGATTCCTCTGTGATGCAGCTTCCTCCTTATGAGGCCTTTGCACTGGATCTAGGTCTCTAGTTTGCTCCATGAAGAGTCTGATGGGGTAGGGGTTGGTATAGGGAAGGGAGAATTTCAGGACAGACTTTGTGAGGAGGCAAGATGGAAGATGATGAAGTGTCACACAAGCCTCCCTCCTTGGAGTGAGAATTACCCTCCTCCCCCATGCAGAGAAGCCTCACTATCTGCTAGGATGCTATATTCCTCTGTGGCTCAGCCTCAAAGGACCACACATGAAATAAGAGAAGCATGGGTTCCATGTGTGACCTGAGACACCGGCCCCATACCTGCTCATCTTTCAAACCCACACATGTGCACACAGAATGCATCTTTTCATTTGGAGGGTGTACTGGCTAGTTTTATGTCAACTTGAGACAAGCTAAAGTCATCAGAGAGGAAGGAACCTCAATTAAGAAAATGCCTCCATAAGATCGGGCTATAGTAAAGCCTTTGGGGCATTTTTATAATTAGTGATCGATGGGGGAGGGTCCAGCCCATTGTGGGCAGTGCCATCCCTGGGCTGGTGGTCCTGGGTTGTATAAAAAAGCAGACTGAGCAAGCCATGGGTTTGGGGGGGGCAAACGAGTAAGCAGCCCTCCCCAGCCTCTGCATCAGCTCCTGCCTCTAGATTCCTGCCCTGTGTTAGTTCCTGTCCTGACTTCCTTCAATGATGGACTACAATGTGGAAGTGTGAGCCAAATAAACCCCTTTCTCCCCAACTTGCTTTTTTGGTCATGGTGTTTCATCGCAGCAGTAGTAACCCTAACTAAGACAGAGGAATTTCGGAAGCCTGATCCCAAGTCCTGGGCCTGCAGTTCTTCAAATCTGCTCATTTTCTCCTTGATCTTGGATAACTACAAGACACAGACTGGAGTAGGGCAGAAGAGAGAGACAGAGAGACAGAGAAGTTAGGCAGAGACAGAGACAGAGAGAGACAGAGAAGTTAGGCAGAGACAGAGACAGAGAGAGACAGAGAAGTTAGGCAGAGACAGAAACCCAAGTGCTACACACTGCGAGGCCACGTGTTTCCCCAAAGTTTCTGTCCTTAGTTGTATTGGAGGAAGTGGAAAATGAGGGCACAGCCTTTGGCCCTGTATGTCAAGCAAAAGGAGGGCAGAGGCTGAACTCCACTTTGCCAGGCTGGACCCACCTGAGGGTCCACATCCCCTGAGGTGAGTTTGTCTTAGAGATCCAGTTTTGCTTGTGGCGTGGGAGTCTCCATTCTTTCCCCTCCTGCAGCCAAAAAGAGAACCATGTTTCCTCAGCAACCATGGAAACATCTCTAGAGAACAGTTATATTGTTTTGAAGTGTTTTGAAATCTTATCAATGGTTTCCAAGGAAACACGAGATGATGAATAGCAGCCTTGCTAGGTAGGTTCAAGAAGCAGGGGGGTGCAGGGGCAACAGACTGAATCCACAGGACACAGGCTGTTTACAGAGCTGGAGAGACACTTTAGCTCCGATGTTTTCATTTTGTTGCCCAATCAGCTTTAAACACAACCACTGCTCAGGGAGGAGGTAGCATTGTTTGAATCTCAATTAAAGAAATCTTACGGTGTTTGAAAATGGTGGTGGAACTTGGGTCTGGAGAGATGGCTCATTAGCAGTTAAGAGCATGTACTGCTCCAACAGAGGACCCACGTCAGGTGGCTCACAGCCACCTGTCACTCCAGCTCCAGGGGATCCTATCCTTCTGACCTCCAAAGACACTAGCACTTACGTGCACAGATACACACAGACACACATAACTTAAGATCTTTTTACCATAGCGGGATTCACATAATGTTAACTGATCTTGTGTGTTATTACATTTGGGGAAAACAGAGATTAAAGTGGCAACCCAGCTGCCGAACTTGGGTCACAATAATTTGCCAACCACACACAGCTGCAGAGTCCACATGGGATAATGACAGTCATCCCAGAGAGAAATAGACAAAGCCTGGAAGCTTCTGACAGCCCTCACTCAACAGACACAGTGTCTGTAGTCACCACTTTAAAATGCTTGGGGACACTGGCTTTGGCATCATTTGGATATATGTCCCTGAGAGGTTGGGTGCTTCAGGCTTCTTCCTGTGTGGGGTCTTCAGTGGTGAAACATTTAAGACATGGGAACCAGTGAAAGGTAATTAGGTCATGGCCTCTCTAGCTTCATGAATGGATTAAGTCTGTCTGTTGAACTGGATTAGTTCTGGAGAAAATGGTTGATATAATCAAGTTTGGCACCTGCCCTGAATCCTTTTTCCAAACATATTCCCACAACCACAGGACCATCTGTCATGAGGCCATCTGCTATGGCCCTGCCATAGCCAACCAGATGCTGTCGCTCTGCTCTAGAAACTTCAGAACAGTGAGCCAAATAAGCCTGTTTTCTGTAAAGTACATAGCCTCAGGGACTTTGTAACAGCAACAGAAAACATACCCATACCCGGGGTCTAGTGCTTTCCATCACCGTGATAAAGTATCTGAGAACAACTTAAGGGAGAAGGATTTGTTTTGACTTATGGTCTCAAAGGTTTCAATCCATGATCTCTTGCTCTTGTTTCTGGACCTGCCATGGTGAGGCAGAGCTCCATGGCCAGGGGGCCATGGTAGAGCAAAGCAACCCAGCTTATGGTGGCCTGGAGACAAACAGTGACAGGAAGGGCTAGGATAAAACACACCCCTAACACATCCCGGTGACCCAGTTCCTCTGACCAAAGACACCGCCTAGTTTCCATCACTCCATGAGAGGACCCAAATTCGTATCTCAGCACCCACATTGGGTGGCTCATACCACCTAGAATTTCTGTTCAAGTGTGATCTAACACCCTTTTCTGGCCTTTGAGGGTACCTGCACACACACACACACACACACACACACACACACACACACACAGAGAGAGAGAGAGAGAGAGAGAGAGAGAGAGAGAGAGAGAGCACCTCAGTAGTCCTTCACTTTCCCCAAAGCCCCGCCATTTGTCAAGCAAGGCCTCAGCCCTCAACACGCTCAAATGGGACACTCGACATTCCTTTTGTATTTTGATCTATTGAACTCACGAGGTGTTCCACCGCCCCTTTACCAGACAACATTTTTACTTTCTCAGTTCACCCAGAACCTATCTCAGGGTTCACCTCCACTCTTTTTTAAGATTGCTTAGAAGAACAATGAAGAAAAATCCAAGAACTTGCACTCTGGAAGTTTACCATTGCATTGTTTTTTCCAGCTGAAACTAAATCTCTATTCTAATATCCTGGGAAATAGTCCCCGTCTTTTCGAAGCTCTCCACATGCTTTCTGCAAAGACACTTTCTTCCATTTTTATTTATTTGTTACATCATGTTTACTTATTTTCTTTTGATCAGAAGCAGATGGGATGGAGAGAGGTAGCTTTTTGTCATTTTGGTATCACCCCACAGGCACATAAGCAATTCAACAGGCTTTTGAGGTTTCCTCTGGTCTCTTCTCAGAGAGATAAATCTTAAGACAAGGGAGCTGCAAAGACATGTTGAGTATTGCTCGATGTCTTTGTTTTCAGGAGCAGTAGTAGAGTGGCTTGTTTTTTGCTGTTGTAAGAACGGGTGACTGCATACATCTATAGGTGTTGGGAAATGTCAGGATGGGAGACGAGAAATGAACTGGGGGTGTGGGGGTGTGAGGAAGATCCCACAGGTACTGGATTGGAGGAGGTAAGGACATCACCAGGTAAACACATAATAAAAATGCAGTTCTTGTCTCCCCAGTGACACCAGACAGTAATGAGTACACAGGCACCCCGAGTCTGAGTTCTAAACACCAGTCTCTACCAAAGGAGGCGTGACAGATCCAGACCAACTCGAGAGATGTGACAAAGTCAGTTTGAAGTGTCTTCCAGTCTCACAGTAAGGATGTGCCCAAAGACGATGTGGAAGCATGCAAGAATGGTTGACAAGAAAGGCTCCTGTTGGCTACATGTGGGGCAATTTGAATGTGTGCACAACTGTAAAATGTTACCTTAGACAGAGGGTGGAGAGGCAGGCTGTCTTTGTGAAATGGTACCAGTTAACAAAAAGAAGAGACCTCAGACAGTCACATTTCATCAAGGGCAGTCACTATTCAGGTGAGGATGGAAAGCTGTTGGGAGCCACTTCTGAACTTCTGATTGCTCAAGGGGGTGGGGAAGCCAACCTTTATCAATACTAACAGTGTCACCATTGGTGGCATGAACTCTCGTTTGTCCACAGCAAGTGTCCTCCAGGCCCAGCAGAGCCCGGCACTTACCTCCCAGGATTCTTCGCTACTCTCTTGTGGCTGAAGACCTGCCCATGTACACTTCCCAGATGGGTTACTTGATGTCACCCCTCGGCCCCTTTCTCCTCCCTCAGGCCACAAGGAGGCTGCTGGCCCTGGAGGAGGGAGTCATGTGTGACCTCGAGACCTCTGCAGCAACTTTCTTAATTGCTGGCTTTTGTTTCTTGTGCCGTTCAGACATGGCTGCTGGCCTTCTGGGATGGTACTGAGGACCACATGAAACAAGAGGCTTGTGAGTTCCAGAGAGCACACTGGGACCGAGCATGCGTCCTAGAGAAAGTCATGGTGATCTGGTGTGTGTTACTTCTGGTTCAAGACTTGCCAGAGCTCCTCGGATTTGCAGTAATTATGTGGAGTTAAGCTGACCAACCCAGAGCAGTTATTACCAGGCTTCTGCTTTTTCTGCTCATCACCCTTCCCAACCCACTTCTCTACCCAGGAAATTTTTGTGTGACCCCAGATATTTAGATATACAGGCGTAGTTGTACACATCACGCACTTACTAATAATGTATCATAAATAAATTTAGTATCTGGGCATGATAGTGCACACCTTTATTCTCAGCACTTGGGAGACAGAGGCAGGTGGATTTCTCTGAATTCAAGGCCAGCCTACTCTATATAGTGAGTTCCGTGTCAGCCAGGGCTACATAATGAGACTCTGTCTCAAAATAAAAATAAAGAAAAAAAAATGAAATGAATGTCTTTGTTTTTACTTTGTTACCTGTCCCTCTGAGCATAAATAAACTGTTGGGTGATTTATGTGGTAAGGGATATGTGACTAACCAGATCAGTATTTTGTGGGGGGAGGCAGCCTGTGCTGGAAAGCACCTCAGCGGAAAATATGCCAGAGCTACAAAGGGCTGTACTCTCCCTGTGTGGGACTCGATCCCACACTGTCCCAACCCTGGACACATGCAAACATGGCCTGTTCCTAAATGCCTCCCCCGTCGGCTCTGTGGACTTGCAACTATCCATTTCTTTCTCAAACATGCCTTCACTTTGTCCTCTCACCTCCGCCAGTGGAGCTGGGAGGAAGAACAGCAGAAGGCTGTACCGAGTTACACGATCCAAACGTGCTTTTGCTCTGTTCCGTCAAACCCTCAGGCTAGCCTGGGGCTCCTGAGGAAGCAAAATACAAAAATGAAATAAATCACAGGGAAGGCTGGATTGATTATCAAAAGTCAGCACAGAGCAACTGTGAGTATCTATGGACAAAAAAAAAAAAAAAATCAGACCTGTGCCTCACACCACACACAACCAATCAAGGAGCTCATGGGCTTGAATATCCACAGGAGTCTTTCAGATGAAAGAAGGAGAGAAGCTTTAGGGTAGGGGGCTGGTCAGAGATGTCCTCTTAGACCTGACACCCAAAGCAGATGCAGAAAAGGGAAAATACACCCACTCAAAAACAAAGAGCATTGCTTTTATTGGGGGCTAATTAGGATTGCAGTCTAGGAAAACAGAGGCTCCAGCAGCCTAGAGAAGGACACCCTGTGTTTAGCTTTGAACCTCAAAGGGGTTGGCAATGACATCATCCATTAGTCAGGAATTTGAAGTTAAGCTGTTAAGAAGGGCTTGGGGATGGCTTAGCCTCGGGCTAACTTGGTGGGTGGAAGTGCATGGGAGGGGCATGGGGGTGTCAGCCATGGGGAGCTTGCTTCTGGGTGGGGGTGCCTGATGGCCTCCGACACCTGGTTAATTGCCTGAACCAAAGCGCTTCCATTTTGAACTCTTCTTTCTAGAGACTCTTTCACAGACAGGTTTCTTCTGTTCCATCGTCTATCTGGTATATGGAATGTGGACTGCCAGCCTGGCAGTTCAGGCCTGTCACCCTAGCAATCTGGGAAGCTGAGATAAGAGGAAGATCATGAGTTCAAAACCAGCCCAGGTTTCAGGGTGAGTTCAAGGCCAGCCTGGACATTCTCTGGAGACCCCATCTTAAGATTTTTAAAAAGGGAAAAAAAGAGTGTGCTGGCTAGTTTTATGTCAACTTGACATAAGCTAGGGTCATTTTGGAAGAGGGAAGATCCACTGAGAAAATGCCTCTACCACATTAGCCTGTTGGCAAGCCTGGGGTGTATTTTTTTGATTGACAACTGAAGTGGGAGGGACCAGCTCACTTACATAAATACGCACACTGAGCAAACCACCAGGAGCAAGCCAGTAAGCAGCATCCCTCCATGGCCTCTGCCTCAGCTCCTGCCTCCAGGTTCCTGCTTTGCGTTCCTGCCCCGATTTCCCTGGAGGATGAACTACAAGCTGTAAGCTGAAGTAAACCTTTTTCTCCCCACATTCCTTTTGGTCATAGCAGTAAAAAACCTAACTAAGACAGAGAGGTGGGGACACTGCTCAGTAATACAGTGCTTGCCTCAAATTCTCCGTGTCCCAGGTTCAATCCCTAATCCTGCAAAGAATACAAAATGTAAATAAATAGATGAAATGAAAGAAGAAGTGGCCCATGCCAGATCCCAAGTTTAGGTGTTATGATCTCAGCCCTTAGGAGAAAACTGACATCTTGTGTTTAGTTCCCAATATCTAGAAGAAAGTCCCCAATTTTCCCACTCAGTGGAGCCAGGTGACATCCCTGCAGAGCCGGGGGACTGATCACTTCCTACAAGAAGCCAGCACCGACCTTGGTGTAAAAGGCAGTTGAAGGAGTCCATTGTGGGCTACGCAGACCCCCTAGAACGCCTTTATCACACTAGTCCTTCAATCCCTCCTGATCAGCTTAACAAACCTTCCTGTCAGGGCTACCCACACATTCTTTGTCAGAAAAGAAGTAGTCCACATTTCCAGCAGTCACACTGAACAAAGATTTTTCAACTGCAGGAGTGGAAACAAACCTCTGGATTAGCTTTATGTATCCAGAAAATTAAATTAACCAAAGCATTGGCCCCTGAGGCAGCCGGAGAATCAGTTTCATTTTGTAAATCCACATCTGCAAAAGCAAAAAGCACGCTCTGTGAACTGAGCCCTGAGACTCCCTCCCAATCCCTTAAGCCTTCGAAAATCATTATTTATTACACTGATAAAATAATTTACCTGGGGCTAGTTCACAGTGGAAGGGTACCTCAGTCCTCAGCGCAGGTCATTTTCTTAGAATAAAGTACCTTTTCCTCTTAAAGACAACACAACAGTCCAGGCAAAAGTATACGGGGTAATTTATCACCCTCTCTGCTGTCAGGGAGACTCGCCTAACAGGTGGATCATGGGCTCAAGGTCAGATGACCAAGTCCTTGAGTTGCAAAGGAAATCAAGCCAGCCAGGTGCTAAGCTTCAAAGCACAGTCTTGGAAACTAGAAGGCAGGAAAGGGGACTTCTCGTGTGTAAAATTCCTTGGGAAGGATTTCCGGTCTTGTAAGAGCGGCCAGATCACTAGCACCACACATGTCCATGCTAAATAAATAACCGAACCTCAGAACATCTGCTTCCTGGATTTGGAATTTATTATTGGCTTAATCCCACAGTTTGCCCCCGCCCCCCCCTCCCGGGGTGGGTTTTCATTAATTAAAAGCTGACCTCCATAGTCTTTCACCACGGAATTTTCAAAACAACAAAGTACACAAAGTTTCTAGAATCGCTTTGATTCTTATGCTCCCTACCCCCCACCCCCAGGGCATTCAGCGTTGAAGGAGGCCAGAGGTCACTCCAGGGAGGAGGGACCCAGAAGCAGCAGGTTGAGCCCAGAAGAGCAGTGGGGCAGGCTACCGGCAAGTGCGGCATTAGAAAGGCTTTGAAAAGTTTCTGGAACCCTTCAGCCTCGCTGCTGCCTGGGCAGCTGGGGAGGAGGCTGATAAGACGAAATCACATTCCAAGCATGCCATTCCTGAAGGAGGGTAAATATACTCAGCAAAGCCAACTTCAAAGAGGAGTCTGCGTCACGGCTGGATGAGAGAGATCGATGAGAGAGAGCTGTGGGGCCGCTAAAAGCCAAAGTCTTTACGGATTCTCCACCAAAAACATTTTTTTTTAATCAGAAATCACGTAAAGATTGCACCAAAAAAAAAAATTGTTGAAAGTAAATGGAGGGGTTGGAGAGATGGCTCCCTGGTTGAGAGCACTTACTGCTCTTGTGAAGGACTCCAGTTGGCTTCCAGCACTTCCAATGGTGGCTCACAACCATCCCCATACCCAGCTCTGAGGGATCTGGTGCCCTCTTCTGGCCTCTGCCAGCACTGCACACACACACACACACACACACACACACACACACACACACACACTTTCATACATACATGCACTCAAACATGCATGCATACAGGGCTGGAAAGACAGCTTAGTGGTTAAGAGCACGGGCTATTCTTTCAGATGACCCAGGTTTAATCCCAACACCCACGTGGCAGCTCAAAACCACCTATAACTCCAGTTCCAAGGAATCTGACTCCCCCTTCTGGTCTCTGTGGGTACCAAGGAGGAACATTCATGTAGGCAAACACACCCACACACATTAAAAAAAAATCATACTCATGAAATAGTAAATCTTAAAAGAAATGAATGGTGTATTAGCAGACTCTAGGGGTCCCAGCAGATACGTGGTGTTGAGTGCCTTCTCCTTGGGAGTTGAGGGGCAAAGAGCACCATTGCCAGATCAGGTTAATTTTGTAAGATGCATTGTCTAGGGGGCCTTGAAGAGCCACAGCTCCATGGTGTCATCAGAAGGTCGGTCACATGCCTGGGCCTCAAGAAAGTTCTGTAGGAGCTAAGAGTGGACCTAGGAGAAAGTTCTGCAACTGCAGGGGAGCCCTCACCTGGCTTCAAAGCAGGGAAAATCAAGGGCTCCATTCTGTTCACCTGAATGTGTGTCTCCTAGAAGACTCTGAAGACCGGGTCCTCTCTGGAGACCAGGTGCTTCACCCAAGAATTTTCCAGAGTGGGTCCTCTGAGCAGGAAGTGTCCGTGGAGGAGAGTTTGCCTCCAGCCAGGCTTCTCCGTTCGCAGCAGACTGATAAGACCTAAGATCTAATAAGATCTTATAAGATCTAATCAAGACATTTCAAGTAGCTGGAAAGGATGTCACATACAGTAGGACTTGGGACCTGACTTTCCGAAACTGAAG
>CABHPQ010169830.1:0-41412 GCA_902168405.1 Peromyscus aztecus
GCAAGGCTGCCACGGCAGCCCAAGCTGCCACCAGCATGTCCATAGAATAGAAGAAATATGAGCAGACCCATTAAGGAGAGACTTTTTGCAGCTCCTTTACATCTTGAGTGTGCCTACTGTCTTCTCCAAGATGGATTTGAACTCTGCTTTCATTACCCTTGACCTTCAGAGTTAAGGTCTGTGGGTTAAATGAATAACCTGGAAAAGGTTTATGGTTTCTATACCTTTGAAAAAGGATCATGATTCCCAAGTTGTGTGTTGGTCTCTTTACAATATATATGAGACTTAAGAAAGACCTGCCTTATACTATCCTAGGCAGAGCACATTGTGAGATGACCTGTGACATATGATTTCTAAAAACCTTCTAGATAGGTGTGGTAGGTTATGATTATTCTGCTGTATTGACAAAGGAGCTATGGTTAAGAGAAGGCAATTGTTGTGGGATATTTGTACACTGTATGAAAATATATTGTTGTGATTGGTTTAATAAAGAGCTGAATGTCCAATAGATACCCAGGAGGTATAGACAGGACTTTCAGGCAGAGAGAGAAAGAGGAAGAAGAATCTAAGTGTTCAGGAGAAGAGAGACACAAGGAGGAAGCAGGATGGGCATTATGGAGATAAGATAAAAAGCTATAAGGCAAGATGTAGATTAATATAAATGGGTTAATTTAAGTTATAAGAGCTACTGAGACAAGCCTATGCTAAGGCTGAGTTTCATAATTTAAGTCTCAGTGTCGTTATTTGGGAGCAGGCTGGTGGGACAGAAAAAGACTCATTATGGGAAATCTTCCCCAGTCATGGTAGCAGCACATGTTTGACACTCCTAGGCTTTCAAACCTGACATGCAAGAGCTTAAGCATCCTCATCTGTGCTTCTTTCTCCAGCCACAGATGCACATATTTCAGGGAAGACAGAATTCCCATTACTATTGGAATAGTGCCTCTGTTTCCATTTTTATTTACTAACTAAACTTTATCAGCTCCTTTCTTAACCATTTATCTCTTCAAAACAAATACTTAGCAAACACGTGCTTTGTGTCAGGCTGTTATAGACACGTGTGTGAATAGAAATGAGAATTCTGCCCTCCTGTCACTCATACTCCAGTATGTGCATGTGCATGTCAGGGGATAGACAATAAGGAAAATGTATGGCAATGGTATGTTGTACACCTGGGAGTGTTAATTGAAGGAGAATAATAACCAGAGAAAGCAACTAGATGACTCCTAGATGAAGTGTGATGGCTGTGACGGAGGGGAGGAATGCCAAATTATGTTTCATGGTTTTGCTTTGTGTGCTCTTGCAGGAGGTTGATGCTTCACCTTCCCCTCCCTAGCGCATTGATTCCATGAATTGATCCTTGCCTACACCTAACCCAGTAAGAGAGAGTTTGGCATTTCCACTGGTTTTCTAATTAGCTAGAGCAACGTTGACATCCAGTGGTGAATTCGATTCATCACAGGTGCCCACACTTGATCCTTCATCTCTGACTATGAGAGGGTGTCAGGAATGAGTGTTGGTCTGCTGTTTCCACGAAGCTTGGCCTGGGTTTCCTGTGCGCATGTACACACTCTTTCCATGGTTTGAACTTGGCTTCAAGAGCAAGCATGTTACCATAGCAATATCTCGTAGCCAGTTTATTTTCAAGATATGTGTATGTGTGTGTGTGCACATGTGTATATGTTAATCAACCCACCTAATATCTGTACATATGTGTTCTTACTATGTCCTTGTGGATGTATGCATATGTGATTCCTACATTACCTACACATGTTATTCTGATGACATAGTGCCCTTCCTCACATGGTATCCTCTTTGTCCTCAGGATTGTGTTATTAACAAGGAAAGAATGCTACCCTTTATCCTACAGCCTTTCCATCTGGCTGATTTACAGTGTGTGTTTGTTTCCCTTGAAGCAGAATCAAGTATGGCTGCTATGGGCTTCCTTCCTGATCTGCTCAGAGTAGCATTAGCAGAAGCATGCTGTCCCTGCACTCATGACAGCTCATTTCCTTCATTCAGTGGGAATGGGCTTATCTTCCCAATGCTTGACTCGGAGGGGCCAAAGTACACAGTACACTGCCCAGTTCCTGGAAGAGCCTTGAGTCTGGAACTGCCAGGACAGGAGACAGAATAAGACTTTCACTAGACCCTTCACATCTTTACCTTTAAATTCAGCTCCCATCAAAATTTACAAGCCACTCACTAATTAATATTTTTGAGTATCCTATTAATTGCCCTGCATTAAAAACTTGGAGACAATTGTCCCACAGGAATCTGGGGCTCAATCCACCCTACAAAGCTACGTTTTCAAATCCTTTTCACTTCTTGGTATGAGGAAAGAGAAGGAGGAAAGAGGCCCTTCAACAGAGTTTAACACACTGCACAATTAAATATTGATTGGAAATTCTTCCTACGAATTTCCCCTCCACCTCCCTGCTTCCACAGGGATGTGTCTGGATGTGATTCCTAAGCTGTCCCCGTACAGTGATTACGTTCATTAGGACACCAGCCTTGTGGTTAAAGCACTTTCCTTACTGCTGCACGTTTAATTAGACAACTCTTCCCCAGAAATTATTTATAGCCAGACTGCAGAGCTATTGTTAGTCCCAATGTAAATAAGATTCAGGGCGGGAGTCCCAGCGCGCTGCAGTGGCTGGCACTGCCGCCATCAGCCCTTGCCTGGTGCACACTTGGGGACTGCTTCCCGGCCTTTACCGCTAGAAAGCGGCTATTGAAAAACCCAGGCGTGATTTCTCTAATTAAACTTGTGACACAGGACCTTCCAAAAGACGGAATCCACCATGCCAGAGTGCACGGAGGAGGAGTTAAGAAAAGAAGGGGAGGAGCTGGGAGAGACTGGAGCTGTCTTCAAGGCAGCATCCCAGCTTTCCCAGTTCACCTGGGGAGGTGTGCACAGACTAGCTTTCTTTGTTGTTGTTGTTTGTTTGTTTGTTGTTTTTTGTTTTGGATTTTTCGAGACAGGGTTTCTCTGTGTAGCTTTGTGCCTTTCCTAACACAGACTAGTTTTAGCACAGCCATCCCACATACAAGTACTGCTTTGGGCACGGATGGTTAAAGGCCCAGATACAGATTTTCAAGTATGAAGCCGTGTTTGTAGTCTCCGCTAATTCAAATGGATGTCTAGGGACCTGGGGGTAACTTGTGAGCTGAATGTCCTTTCAATACAATGTAAATTAAAAGTATTGAAGCTGCTTCTAAATCCAGGGCTTGGACCTGGTGCTGGCATTATGTGTGCAGCATAGTCCCCTGTCCTCAAGAAGTTCTCTATCTTGTAAACACCATTAGTGCATAATCAAACTAACAAGAATATTATTTGAAGG
This sequence comes from Peromyscus aztecus, assembly GCA_902168405.1. Taxonomy (NCBI): domain Eukaryota; kingdom Metazoa; phylum Chordata; class Mammalia; order Rodentia; family Cricetidae; genus Peromyscus; species Peromyscus aztecus. The sequence continues at coordinate 3,345 of CABHPQ010169830.1, forward strand.
GATTTTCATTATCAGCAACCACTGATTGTCCAGTGCTCTCTGGATACTGGCACTTTGTGTCATTTAATGGACCGCCTTAGGAATAGAACGCTATTATTGCAATGGCTGTGCTAGACTTTCCATTGCTGGGATAAAATGCCTCACAGGTCAACTTGCAAGTAAGATTTCTCTTGACTCCTCTGTTCAGAAGTTTCAGTCCATGGTCTGTGTTCATTGCTTCTTCTGGGCCTTGATGAAGCTAAATGCCATGACAGGTTGGGATGGGAGGGGCAAAATCACCCAGTTACTTTAGGGCTACCAGAGGCAGAAAGTATTATGGCTTGAATATGAAACATCCCCATAAGCTCATGTATTGAAGTTGGTCCCCAGCCAGTGGCTCTAGGAGATGTCTTCGATGGGTATACTTGGTTCTCACTCTTTCTTTCTGCTACTGGTCTGTGGAGAGTGGATAATCATCCTTATCACTTGAACCCATTGCCATGATGTTCTGCCCAAGCCCATGTGACTGAGCATCCAGGAACTAAACTCCCTGAAGCCCTACACCCAAGGGCTTTAATCTCTTTAGGTTGTTTTCCCTGAGTATTGTCATGGTGGTGGGAGCTCTCCTAACACTGAGAGAGCAGAGCACTCCAGGTGCTCTCCTCTTCCTGTCTTCTAAGCCCATCCTGGCCTATGATGCAAGCACATTCAGAGAAGCCTTCTCCCTTAGCTAACAGGCTCTGATAGCACCCTCACAGGCACACCCAAAGGCATGCTTTGCCAATCTCCTAGGCGGGCACTTCTCAATCCAGTCCAGTTCACAATCAAATTACCATGGCAACCCTCATTTGTCAGCTGATACACCAGATATTTTAAAAGCCCCAATGACTCTTGATATGTAGCAGAGATTAAATATCTGGCCTTATATACAATTCAAGGCTACTCACTCAGGGGGTGGCACCACCCACAGACTTGACCACAGGCCAATTTGATGGAGGCAATTCCTCAGTGAGGGTTTCCTCTTCCCAGGTGACTTTTGTTTGTATGAAGTTGACAAAAAGGAACCAACACACTATATAAAACCCAAGTCTTTCTGGCCCCCCCACTTTCTGTCTTGTGGGGCCCTATGGTAAATGCAACATAATCGCCTCTGTACATTTCAGCCAAGTTGTGAAGGAGAGAGCATTTCCTAGCGAGGGGGAGAACAGTGGTCACACAGAACTTTGCGAAAGAAATTAAGGAGGACATGGGCATCTGAAGACTCAGTAGAAGGAGGGAGGATGACATAGCTGGATTATATTTTACTCTTGGTGGACCTTTGCACTCAGTACCCAGAGCTAGGATGTCATCTTGTATTAGTAATGTCATCACTCGACAGTGATAATAGTCTGAGGAACAAAACTAGATTCCTTTAACAAATACCCTCAATCTATCTGTACTCGTGTATGTTGCACTATAGAATGGCACATGGAAATTATCATAGTTTCACAAAGGTCCATCCTCATTATACACTGGATTATAACACGTGTTGTACAGGAAGGAGAGCAAGGACTCATGGTAAATTCCTTGCCCGGGCCCCCCTCATTCCTAGGACTCATCCAATGGTTCTGCTGGAAAGGGACATGAAGGCACATTTAGCAGCAGGGAGAGAGGTAAACTGAAAAATTCAGCTCATGACTTCCTGGGTGTTTTGCTTTCCTGACACAATGAAACAGACAAACTGGTTAGTCAAGTCTGTCTAGGTAATAGTTTTAGTCTAACTGGTAAAGAAAGCAGCATAAAACACCACTCTTGTGTTAGGACCTCTGAGACTAGTCCAAACCATCACATTTCCAGTAGGGAAGACATGAATGTCTATTATTTTAAATGTATAATTGATTCTAATTCATCACTTATCTCCCAGTGACAGATTTTTATATAGTTTATTATCTCCGTCACAGCACAAGGCCCCGAGGGCCATCTCCTATTGTCCCACATTTCCTGGTGTGGCCTCAGCTGCTGCTGCTTGCATTATCTGTCTGATTAAGTTAGGGAGCCTGGTATCTCGGGGTCCCCGGGTAACTGTCAGCATTGAACACCTTCAAATGTAGAATTACAGGGAGCTTTCACCCTTCTTTCTCAATCTGTCTGTCACAGCTAGTCTTCCTATTTGCTGATGACTTGGGGACTCTGGGTCCCCAAGACCTGGGATTTAGCTGCCACTCAGGTCCTCTCAACCTTCTCACATATATCACACACCAGTACTTACTCTCTGGGAAGGGAACAGAGACACAAGATTAAGTAGGACAGCCTTCTGATACCACGGTTGTCTGGCTTTTTACAGCTATGCTAAGCCACCACAACACCCAGCTGGCTTCCCTTCCATGTAGACCTTTTCTGTTCTGTGCTGAATCACATTCATTTTACTGTCTGAACACAGGGAGCCAGTGTCCTGCCAAGTGTGCTCTCCTCCTTTCATCTGCTTTTAATGTGCGCAGCCCACACATTACGGTGGGCCCAGTTAAGGCAGTGCTGAGTTTTGAGCATGACAACCACACAGCATCTACACAACTGTGTTATAGACCCATGGTATCTGGAGACAGCGGGAAAGGGGCAGGGTGCTAGGGGTGGGCAGCAGAGGCCTTGAAGGCCTGCTTTTCACATTGTCCTCTCAATAGAAGGCAGCTGGTTGGAACTGGCTCATAGAAGCCACCATGAGCCGACCTTACATTCCTTTCTTTGAAGAGCTTGTATATCCCACAAATACTAATTCCTCTCCTACAAAATTACCTTCCTCTCACACTTGAAATCCTGACCTATACTAACCACATCTTGAAACTGATGGTTTTTTTCCAGATGATATTAGACTAAATTTTATATCCTCAGATTTCCTTTAAAAAAATCAGCTCTTCTCCACATGGTCCTTTTGAAATCCAGGTTGTGTCCAGTTCATATTGAAGACTCACCTTGTGTTTACTTTGGGACCCAGATTTCTCAGGCCCTGGAAAGACCCAATCTTTGGTTTATCTACTAGCTAGCACATGGATGCCGTGCTTGGATGCCATCTATTATCTGATCTGGATGTCCTGTGGCCATTTGTCTACCTTTAAAACCAAAGAAGATGTCCAGCGCTCTTGAGATGCTCTGAATCTCACCTGAAGCATCCGTATTTTCTTCTCTTTCACAGCTGCATTCGTTAAGGAACTCGAGGCGTCACTCTGGGATAATGCATGCCTTTACCCATGAATGGGTGTCTGACAGTGTTTGCGGAATTTCACTGAGTGAACTGAGCCCAATTCATTCTACCCCCGCCCCAAGCTTTGTTGGACATATGTCAGTCCACAAGAGAAAGTGCCGTTTTCTTCTTGGAGGGAGCTCGTGTGTGTTATGTTTAGTTCTTAATGTGGCTCCTGGGGCCTGTCCATATTCTAAGCCCCTCCCTAGTGAAAAGCATTTCTGTCTCCTCCAAACGCCTCTTACTCTTTATTGTTTCTTTAGGATCTGTCAGTCTTTGTCAGTTTCCAAAGGCGTGAATTAGTAAGAGTGAAAAAACAATAATCTTCCGAATAATTCACCTTGTGTGAGGCATGTCTTATGGTTTGGCTAATGGGGCTTGGGTATAGAAAACTTTGTCCCCAGCTGGTGGCACTGTTGAGAAGTAACCAGGTCATGGGAGCTCTGACTTCGTCAGCAGATTAACTCTTTGATGAGTTTGTAGCAGAATGGGTTATTAGAAGATAAGGCCTGTTGAAGGAGGTAGGCTGCTGGTAGTGGTCTTTTGAAGGGTAAACTTTCTGAAGACCTTTCCTCTGCCTCCCTCTCTTCTTCTTGACTGCCACAAGGTAATCGGCACTGATCACTACCATGGTGTGCAGTATCCCCTCAGCTGAAAGCAACCTGACGAAGCAGCTGCGGATTGGATCCTCTGAAACCCTGACTCAAGTGAATGCTCCTTCTGAAATGTTTTCCTTGAGAATTTTGTCATGGCAATGAATGAAAATTAACTAACAGAAACAGATGAAGGAAGCATTTTTAAAGAGAACCCTGCTGTGGTCTGGATGTTTGTTTCCTCCAACCTTACTGACCCTTGCAAATTCAGATGTGAAAATATCAATACCCCCAAATCCATGGGGCCCATTGGAATAAATGATGTCTTGAGGGCAGAGTTTTCGTGAGTGGGATTGGTGATCTTGTAAAAAGAGACTCTAGAGAGACCCCTAAGCTGAGTAATGACACAGAACTAAGGCACAGAAAGAAGGCACTAGAAAATGGACCTTCATTAGACAGCAAAATTGGTGTTGCCTTGATGGAGGGCCACTTACCTATCAGAACTGTGAGAAACAGATTGCCATAGTTTAAAAGTTATTTGGTTTCTGGCATTTTGCTATAGCAACCCAAATGCACTAATAATCCCCAAACTTCCAATGTGCATAATGATTTTATGTACACACACACACACACACACACACACAAAGCCCTCCCTGAAATCACTCAGCTAACCCTCTTCCTTCTGCAGGAAAGGCAACAAAAGGTGAGCTGAGAAACCAGTTTCAGATCAAGTTGGTACACAGGAAATAGGAAGTCCTTTTTTTTAGACACAGCTGAGAAACCAGTTTCAGGTCAAGTTGGTACACAGGAAGTCCTTTTTTTCAGACATGGTTAGACAGGCCCTTGCTCCCAGCAGCCTTGCCTTACCTGACAGCAGTCCTCTTGGCTCATCATGGGTTGAGCTTTGCCTCTGAAGATGGAATCTGTGTCCCTACCCACTATCGCTTCTCCTCCAGCTCTCACCCTCCCCAGGTGGTGCCCCCAGGCCCCCTCCCTAGCATTGACACCACTGTTTTCTACAGCATGTGTAAAGCACACACAGACTCAGTTTAGGGACAGTTAATTTCCAATTCTTTCCAGATGGGTTGGAATAATATCCCCAGGTGGTAAATACATTATTAAGAAGGCAGTTTGGTGTGAAATTGGCTATTAAAATATAGATAAAGTTTAATACATTGAGCTCCTTGTCAGAGAAATCACTTTAGAGGGAGCTTATTATTTGTTTGATATTAAAAGAGTCACAGCTCTGCTCCAAGTGACAAATGGGGAGGGGGGAAATGCCACTGGTAATGAACAAAAGCTTTTTAACATTTAAATTTAGGTTTTTCTTGTTGCACTGCGTGCTGCCACAAGCATGCCCATGTGGTGCAGCCAGAAGCAGGCGTCAGAAATGTCAGGATCTCAGGAGCCAAAGAGGCTGCCAACCTGGCTGTAAACAGCTGCACTCTCCCCCATCGAAGGAGCTACCAGATAGAGCAGAGTGGAGTTTCAGGTGGTTCCCTTGGCAACACTGGAAAGGAGACAGGGATCTATCTCCAGGCAGAGTGTGGACGTCCCTTCCACCTTCTTCTTCAATGTGACAACCTCATTCCGCCAAGCATCTCCACCTCACCTGCTACATTTCAGGAGGCCTATTTTTGCATTGAAGCCACCAGTCTTGGGAACTCATGTTCTCTGCATAGACATTTCACTAAATGTGGCTATTAAAAAAACCATTGCTAACAACAAAATAAGTCCATTAAAACATCAGTGTACAAACCTGGAGATTTTCTGTATAATATCTCATCCAAGCCAAGTACTTAACAACAGCACCTCTCAAGTCCCCTGCTAAGAGAGCCCCAAACTTACAACTGTAGTTAACATCCTTCCTCATACTAGTAAAATCTTCTAAGAACCAGGAAAATCCCCAGAACAGGTGAGTATAAGCCACAATCCAGAAACAATCCCATTTTTATTCAAAGAGTAAGCCAATGGCCTACAATTGCATGCTTGTAGAATGGATGCATTCTTGGGAAAAAATGGTGAATGACTGTGAAGGGGGCCTTTAAGAAGAGAAGAATAACAATGATGTATGCTGATCACCATGGCAAAATAGGTAGAAGCCCTTACTTATTGCTAGTCCCCCAAACACACACATCCCCAGATGAACAGATGTATACAAACTCGTGCATGCTCCTGAGGTGGGGTGGCCACGTCTTTCTTAATGTGGACATCAGGAATGAGGGAATGACCTCCAGTTTTTAACCTGAAGTGACAGAAGAATATTTCCACAAGCATTAAAGGAAAGCTGAGTCCTCTACCTAGATGTTGTTGTTATGTGATTTAAGCGATAGTCTGTACACAACACCATGGTCACTGGTGTTAAGGGAACATTAGCCATGATAGTCCATTTCCAACTTTGCCTGGTGGCCACAGGCCAGCCAACAGCTGACTATATACACCATCACTACATGAGGGGGGGAAAAGAGTTCTATCATGTAACACACTCAGTGTGGGCAGTAAAGCATAAGTGGATGAGGCTATAATAAGCACAGATTTCCTAGATGTACTGATCTCAAGCAGGGTATTGGGAGCCAGCCTAGACATCTACTGGCCACCCCAATCTCAGAATGCTAAATTGAGAAGCCCTCTCTTAGTTGAACTCTAGAAAACCCACAGCAACTATGCATGTAGCTACCATGAAGAAGGGTGTGCTTGAGAAGACCTTGCCATCTGCTATGTTGTTTAGCTTACTGTGTCCTGCTTCAATATGGGGTCTCTGTTGGAGTGTCTATATGACTAACTTCGATATATTCTGTGTTGTAAGTCATGAGTGGCTAGATTGTAACTTAACTTTTTCCTTAGAGAAAATTTCAGTACATGGGGCTTGAAACTGACAAAATAAAACGTCAGATACTAAAACTGAGACTGAGTCTCCTGAGATCTGAATGAACATTAACAAATAAAAATAAGGGGTTGGAGAGATAGCTTCATGGTTAAGAGCACTGGCTGCTCTTCCAGACGACCCAGGTTCAGTTTCCAGCAACCACATGGGGGCTCACAATAGGCTGTAACTCTATTTCCAGAGGGTTGACAGCCTCTTCTGGCATCTTCAGACCTTGCATGTATGTGACCCATATACATACATGCAGACAAAACATTACATTACATGCATAAATAAAAATAAATAAACATTTTGTTTAATAAAAGCCCTATGCTTTGGAAGGAATTCTTTTGTACCGGAGAAGAATTCAGCCAGTTCCCTTAACACATTCTACTCAGTGTGCATTCAGTTTTACCACATGTATCGCTGTCTAGATTGGTCCTTTCTTAAAGCAAATGACTAGAGAAACAGAGCTAATGAACAAGGCCAGGATTTGATTCCAGGTATCTGCCCAGGAAAAGTGTCAAGTTACTCTAAAATGCTTTGAATTACTTATAAGGTTATTATTGTTTATATGTGTGTGTGTGTGTGTGTGTGTGTGTATGTGTGTGTGTGTGTGTGTGTGTGTGTGTGTGTACTTGATTTGAGGCATGTGGGTGCATATCTGTGCACAGTGCATGTAGGCCAGAAGTGGACATTGGGTGGCATGTCCAATCTCTTTCCATTACTTTTTAAGACAAGGTTTTTCACTGATCCTGAAGCTTACTGCTTTGGTTAGCCTGTCTGGCCAGCAAATCTCAAGGATCCTCCTGTCTCCCAATCCCCAGTGCTGGGATTAGAGGCTAGTGCTGCAATCTAGTTTTATATGAGTGTTAGAGTATGTGTCTTAGCTATTTCTCTATTGCCATGCAGATACCAAGACCAAGACAACTTACAGAATGAAGAGTTTATTGGGCTTACAGCTTCAGAGGGTGAGTCCATGACCATTATGGAGGGAAGCATGGCAGAAGACAGGAAGACATACATGGTGCTGGAGCAGAAGCTGAGCACTTATATCCTGGTCCATAAACATGGCCAGAGAGAGAACACACTGGAAATAGCATGGGCTTTTTAAACAGCAAAACCCATCTCCAGCAAGATACCTCTTCCAACAAGGCCACAGATCCTAATCCTTCCCAAGCAGTTCCACCAGCTGAGGACCAAGCATTCAAATACATGAATTTATGGGGGCCATTCTCATTCAAACCACCACAGTACAAAACTCAAATACTCCTGCTCTGAGGCAAGTACTTTATTAACTGAACCCCCTTCCCAGCCCTCACCTTTAAGTAGACTTCTTTTCCATAGATAGCAGAGTGTGTATGGGGTGGGCAACAAGAGAAGAGGAAATGATTGACTGGAGGTTATTTTTTCAGTTAATCAATCTGATTAGACCTTATGTCCTACTTTTCACAGTACTCGACAGCTGGCAATGACTCTTAACCACTTGATCTCATTTGAACTTTAAAACAACCCCACAATTATAAGCATTATCGTCTGTATATCAGTGCAGAAATAATGAGATTTTAAAAAATCAAAGTGATTTTCTGATAGACTATAAAATATTAAGTACAGCTTCTCCTTTCATCTGGGAAAACTAACACGACAAAGATTTGAAAGAAAAAACGTGGAGTGGAAAACTTAAAGAGAATCAACCTGTTAGCTAAATTTTCTTCAAATTGGAAACATGTTAGAGTTGATATTAGGTCCTTGTGGCTGCTACAACCAATCATCACAGATTTGATGCTTCAAAACAACAATGGTTTTAATGGATCTGGAGACTAGAAGTCTAATATCACTGTCATTGGGCCAGTATGACATGACCTCATGCTTCTCCCCAAAGCCCATCTTTATCCGCTCCAGCATTGGCTAGCTGTTAGCTTTCCTCCCAACTTGTGGCCACGATTTCCCCATCTCTAAGTCTGGACTCTCTAAAGCACCCTCTTCTCTGCCTTCCCATCACTTTTTTTTTTCCGCAAAAGAGCTGGCTTGCTCTCAGAGAGTTCTGTGTGATTGTATTCAACACCACTCTGATAAAATAGGGAAATAATTTCATGGAAAGAGAGAGAGAGAAAGAGAGAGAGAGAGAGAGAGAGAGAGAGGGAGAGAGAGAGAGAGAAGAAAAGAAAGAAGGAAGGAAGGAAGGAAGGAAGGAAGAAAGAAAGAAAGAAAGAAAGAAAGAAAGAAAGAAAGAAAGAAAGAAAGAAAGAAAGAAAGAAAGAAAGAAAGAAAGAAAGAAAGAAGGAAAGGAGAGAGGGAGGGAGGGAGGGAGGAAGGAAGAAGGGAGAGAGCGTCAACATAAGCAACCAGGAAAGACCTCCTTGGACCACATAACTAACATTTCAATGTTCCAGAAACTAGAGTTTATACTATTTGAATATTATTTTTTTTGGAGTATCACTTTTCAGCTCACAACAAAATTCTTTTTTTTTAAGAATGTGCTAAGTAGATGAAGTACTTTTATCATCAGCAATAACCCGGAAGTCATAACTGAAGAGAGAGCAGAAGGGTGTACTTAGAAGTTTGGTCTATAGTTCCTTGGTTCCAGTGCATGGACAGAACATCATGGTGGAGAGGAAGCAGAGAAGAGGTACTTGCCTGGTTTCTACCTTCCATTGGGTCCTTACTCTCAGTCCATAGGATGCAACTCACTGTCAGGGTGTGTCCTTCTGTCTCAGTTAGTACTCTCTGCAACGTCCTTCACAAACACATCTATCTAGAGGTAAACATTATCAGTCTCCTGGGTGAGTCTAAATACAGTCAAGAAAATGAAGGTTAAATATCACACTAAGAAAACATTGCAATCTATTACTTCTAGTAATGGAGTAATATCTGTAATTTCTAAATATCTAACTTCCTAGGCCACAGAAGAGGCTAAAGTCTGGACTAATGGACAGTGTTCATTGTAATGTTCCTAATACAAAACTTCTCTAAGAGATGGGTGTGGGAACAGACCAGGAATCTGTTCTGAATGTCAAACATCTTGTACTTCCTCCCAAACTTTGGACAATCATTAGAATCTGCATCCCTTTCCCACTGAGCACTGGATGATAGGTTAGTAGAGCCCACCACACTATCATATAAAAAAATGGGCAAATCCAAGAAGTCACTCACCCTTCTCAGAAGCCAACTAGCTAGCATCTTTCATCAAACTGAGTTTGAACAGAAATGCCAGCTGGGAAAGTGGCAGTGAGGATGCAAGGGATAGGGAATTGTCAGCTCTGTTCTGGTTTAAAAGGAAGTTGGATACCCAAGCCTTTCCCCAGAAGGAGCAGACATCTCAAAGAGTAGAACTCACTTTTCTGTCTACTGTGAAGCTTTTTCTATCTAGTCCTGGAAGTCAGTCCCAAGATCATCATCCCTGGAGATGTTATTGCATTGCATATAGACTTCAGAGAAGAGAGAAAGTGTTTTTATTTGTGGCTGAGTTATTTAATTTTTGTTTAATTATTTTTCTCTTCTGGATGCCTGTGATGTTAAAGTTTTATTAATCGTTCTTTCCTCTCTTTGGATACAGTTGGAAACCTGCCTATAATCTGGCAATCAGCCGTCAAATGTAAGGAAGGTAGAAAGAATCTGTGGCAAGCTTGGTAGAGAAAGGGAAGACCAGTTTGGTAATGTTCTCTGCAATGATTGCCCCTTCAACTTGGCTATGCCCTCTTTCCCTGTAGCTCTTCCTATACCTGTGGGGAATTATTTTGCATAGTACAGGGAAATTTATAGGCAATAGAATGTGTTTGTTTATGGCTCTGGAGGCTGAAATGTTGAAGAGCAATGTGCAAGCATCTAGTGATGGTCTTTAGATTCTATCAACCCATGGAAGAAGGCAAAAGGATGTGGGGAAGGGCAAGGCAGAAAGAAAAGGAAATCAAATTTTATCTTGTTACCAAAAGGCCACTGCTGAGACAATTAATACATCCTATTAACCCATTTGTGAGGGCAGAGCCCTTCTGGTCCAAACTTCAAAGGTCATACCTCTCAACATTGTGCATTTGGGGTGAAGTTTTCAGCACATGAACTATAGGGGGCATATTCAGATCATAGCAAGAGCACATCTTGATGTGAGTCAAAATTAACCAGTTTCTGATATAATCTACTCCAGACAGATGAGAGAGGGGAGCAGAAACTGGATCATGCCACCTGCCTTCTCCTGCACCCAATGTCTACCTACCTACCCCTTGTTGATATGAAGTGAGCTGCTTTGAATACCATCTCCCAGACAGACAGAAGGATTGTGATATATCTGAGTCCTTCATACTTCATGAATGTCTATTGCTTCTTCAATCCTGTCCCCTCTCCATCCTACAACCAATCTAACACTACCACCGTCCCCACATTAACCTGTAGGCACCATTCTCTTCACTATTGTCCCTTCCATCCTCCCTCCCTGATGTAATTAGAGCCTGCATAGTCTTTTCTATTCATGAAATCCTTACTAAAATGTTTATTTTAATCCCAGATTCCCATAAATCTTAGAATGGAATTCAAACATAGAAGAAAACAAACAAATAAACAAACTGTGCCTGCTCTAGTACCTATCTGCCTCTTCTTGTAACCTGATAGTGCCATATTTTCTGCCACATCTCTATTGCCAACCTTATTTCCTGGGAGGGGAGATCCTAAAATGCATCACTGTAGGATAGGTCAATGGATGGATGGATGGATGGATGGATGGATGGATGAATGGATGAATGATGGCTAGAATCTCTTTCTAGATTGCTTGGAAGTAATACAATAGTGAAGATGATGTTGATACTTCCAACAAATGCAGTTTTTCAGATTTCTGTCTAAATGAATATATTCTTCTTCCTTTATCTTCTTCTCTCTTCCATGCATTTATCTCTCCTACAGGGACATATGATAGGTCATATTGGGTAAGACCATTATAGATTAGATTTTCTGTACTTCCATAATGAAATGTACTTTACAAAGACTATGAGGGTTGGGGAGAAGTAGGACCCTTTCTTGGGGACTATAGATCTAGCACAAATCTTCATGCCATCCACTATGGTTCAATGATCCATGAAGAAAGACTATTAGGCATGGATATATACTTATCACTGTGTACACACATCCAACCCAGATTCCCGCATGGACATCCTCTATGAATCTGTTCTTTCTTAAACCTTTTCTTTCTTTTTGAAAATGACACTATATTTTATAAATTCCTTAATTTGAGGAGATAGGTACTCCCCTGGCCCTGAAGGTCAGAGACTGAGAAGTGTAACTCAGCATCTATTCTTATCTTTGCCCTTAATCCTAAAATACTGGAATTTCCAGACATCCCTTGGGTTGGCTGCAGCTGGTGACTAAATTCAGGCACACAAGAGTATGTAGCTTCTAGGACGAGTTCTTAAAGGGACACTCCTTTTCCTTGTTTTCATGTCTTGCTTCTGGCTGGAATGTGGGCTCCATGGAAGGAACAAGGTTGATTATTTGGAAGACACTGAGCATGGAGAGAAAGACAAGAGCAGTGCACATGACAGCAAGGAGGCCTGAATCTCTGACTTCTGGCCACTGTCAAAAGTTCTTAATTTGGGGCTCATAGTTCCAGAGGGTAGCAGAGTTCAAGACCACCATGACCGGGAGTATGGTAGAGGCAGGTGGTCATGGTGCTGGAACAGTAACTGAAAGCTTACATCTGATCCACAAGCAGGAGACAGGGGTTCAGAGATGACATGAGATTTTTAACTACAAAACCCATTCCTTTAACATGCCTCCTCCAGCAAGGCCACACCTTCTAATCCTTCCTAAATAGTTCCACCAACCAAGGATCAACAATTCAAATATATGTGCCTATGGGGGCTGTTCTAATTCAGACCAGCACAGCCATCATTTAGTTTTTGTCACATTAGCCAAATATTAACTAATAACTCAGAACTCAACACCAGTTTTTCTGTAAGAAAGCTATTGTTTGACTGTGGTCTAAAGGCCAACATCTTTTCAAACACATAAAATCTAGAAAGTGACTGTTGCCCTTTATGACTGTTTATATTAACTGTCAGTTTTACAGACTCTAGAATCACCCACTAGATGAGGCTCTTGGGAAGCCAACGGGATAATCTTGGTTGTGTTACATAAGGTGGAAAGATCTGTCCACTGTTGGTGATGCCAGTCCCTGGCTGGGACCCTGGACTGTATAAGTAGAGACTGGAAACTGAGCAGAAACAAGCAGTTATCACCCCTCGCTTCCAGTTATGGATTGTTGTGACTAGCTGCTTCAAGCTCTGGCCATTTTAACTTCACTGCCATGGTGGGCTATATCATGAACTGTCAGCCAAGCTAAATCCTTCCTTCATTGGCTGATTTTGTCATAGTATTTTATCATAGCCATAGGAAAGGAAATTAAAAGGCCCTTTCTCAGACCCACCCAGCTGTCAGAGTGAAGCAGCTAAGTACAGACCTAGCAAAGGCCAGCTTGGAGGACAGGTGCTTACTGCCTGGGCAGTACAATGCTTCATAGTTGTCTATAAAACACCTGAGGTATTACCTTTTCACTCACCAGCACAATCACGTCCACTCAGTTGAAAAGAGGAGGGGGAAAAGGAGGGAGAGAAACGTTCTTTGCTTTCTGGACTTTTAAATCAGATATCAAAACAATTCAAAAGAGGATAGATCTACAAAGGACCCCTCTCCTAGGCCGCACCTCAGGTGCCCCTAAGATGCAGCCCTGCAGATTGGAGCCTGGGGCATTCAAGCCTTCTAGCACAGAGCAGTGGATTAGAGAGTTCGCCCTTCATGGCTATCTTCCCTTCCCTTTAGCAGTTCCTTGCTGTGCTCAACCTTCCCGAGTGCTCCTCTGGCTACTGCTGGTACAACTCCATCTATAAATGACCTCAGCCGAGCTCAGGATTGATTCAACCTCCCTTATCTGTGTGATTAGCTTAGCTACAGAGCAGATATTTGGTGCTTATCAGCCCATTAAAGAGTCAAAGAATGCTGTTACTAGTTTTTTATCTCTGAAATGCACACAAAGCCCTGCTGATTATTCTATTAATTTGTTAATGAACCTGTCCACAGACAGACTCTCTATTCCTTTGGAAGGCAGGATGGGGAGTTGAACGTTTAAAGGAAGTTGAGCCTTCAGAAGTAAAGCTTGAAAGTTTAAAAGTGCTTGTGGATGCTGAGATGCTCCTGCTTAATTTTGTGTTTTTAACTCCTTTTAAATCTTTTACTGAAGCAGAAGCGCACTGAGGGATGGAAAAATTGGGCTGGAAATAACTCAATGCCTGATGGAAGCAGACTTGAGCCCACACAGACAGGAGCAAGACATGAAGACAGAGATTGTGAACTGTTTTTTGCATGTGTACTAGATCTGCTCAGAGTCCAATCTTTGTTCCGATTTTGCATCTGTTTGCAGATGTCAATTCCACTCCAAACTGGGCTTTCTGGGGACAGTGGTTTACTTTTTCTTGTATATACTGTCTAATACATGGGATCTATTACAACTGTGTGCTTTTTATGGTCTCAGAAATTCAAAGTATTCCCAGAGGACAGACATGCTCAGAAAGGTCTAAAGAGAGGTCTCAGGGGCCAGGGGCTCTCAGTTCCATCCCATTGGCTATGAGGTTAAGCTCAGACCGCAGGCTAGATTTGTGGCTTGCAGTCAGAAAGTGAGTGAGGCATGAGGTAAGCGGTTAAAATGGAGTGGGGCAGAAGTGCTGAGGAAGATCAGCCCATCAAAACCAGAGCACGCTTTCTGCAGAAATCTGAGACGATGCTCTGTTACAGTATTTTGGGTAGTTTTGTTTGTGTTTGTTTCGGTCTGGAACAGTAAGTACCACAATGTGTCTTCCAGTCCCTGTGAGGACAGATGCATGTGTTCAGCTTACAAAAGTATTGGCTGTGAGGGGTTATCAGCTGAGGTAACTTCCCTGAAAATGACTCTCAGTGGGAGGGACAGGCTTCATTTAGGATTACCCCACTTTAGAAAGGCAGGCATCTAGGTTGTACAGAGGCCTATCACTGTGCCCTCTTGTGGGGATGACTCCAAAGCACAAGTGAGTACAAGTCTCCAGAAGATGGATTGGGAAAAAGTACCTAATACTTCTCTGGGAGTTCTATCATTCCCTTCATCAAAACCCGATTCTCTGTCATCATAGGTGTTCCTCCTAATATCTCTCTAGTCTAATACCTTGCTCCATCTGAGAGTCTGTTTCCATGGAGCTAAGCCTAATACACTTGCTAATGTGAATGACCTGTACATACACACTAATAGTTAAGGAGTCACAGCAAGGAGACTATCTAATCGTCCACATCACTAAAGATATTAGTATGTTTCATGGACCAATACAAAGGGACATTTGTATTAAAAGTTTGAGTATGTAACCAACATCTGCATGACTGAAAATTTCTAATTCATGCTTTGATGGCCAGAGGCCTTCTCCTAGGTGGTTCTATTTAGGTCTTATTTAGCATAGAGCAATGAGTTTAATTAGCATCTAATATTCTTTATTCTTCCATTGTATTGGCATGTTTACCTCTCTGTCCTGTCTGCCTCTGGTTGAGTCATCCTGTCTACTCTTCCAGGCATCGCTTGACAGGTTCCTCCAGAATGAACCCAGTTCTTCCGCACCACAGAAAAGTGGTAGGTCCCACACTAGTGTTTCAGGGAGCAGTCTGCTGAAAGATGCATCACAAGCAACGCTTTCTCCTCATGGTTCATGCATAGAAGCGCTGACAGCGCAAGTCTTCCAGTATGTTGTGAAGTGTCTGGCCTACAGAAAGAACCCATCATTATCTGATAATAAACAAAATTTGTGAATAAATGGGTGAACGAGTCAACCAGAAAATTCCACATGCAAGAGGAGGCAGCTTGGAAGAGAGCACGCTTATAAGAAGTGGAATAATCTTCAAATATTTAAAGGGACATTAAATAATCCCTGTAACATAATAAAGAAATATGGACTGGATCAAGGTTTTATGAAGTAAATCTGTAATTGATTTAATAACTGTGAACAAGTTTCTGATTAATAAATTAGTGCCAATTTCAAGTCTCTAGTGATGGTTTTAAAACTGTATCTTGGACCATATCCTTTTCAATATTTTTTATCAATGTCTTGAATAAAGATGCTAAAAGCATACTTGCCAAAATTTATGGCTGATGTGAAGCTAGGTAAAATAGTAAATGAATTGCAAGACAGAAAATAGAATGCAAAAATATCTCAAGAGGCTAGAATTATGAGCTGGGCTTGCCAAGCTGACGTTCAGGGAAGAGAAATAGAAAGCCCTGCCATCAGTTCCTGAAGCAACTGTAAAAACAGACGGAGAGAAGCAGGGAGCTGAGTGCACAGGTGGTACCCTTCCTCGGGGAGCTTGCTTTTATTTAAGCTCATGATGAGTTCACATAGTGAACCTACTTTTTAAAAGTTGCCTGAATGTCCATAACAACAATAAATTGTGCTCTCGCAAATGTGAAAAAGTTAACACAAATGTAGAAAACATGATTAGTAGTAAATGATCCTTAATTTTCTTAGAAGGTATAGGTTGACCACTGGGGGTAGTGTTCAGACCAGAAAAATCAAGCAGGAAGGAGTTCGTGAAAGGATGGAGTTCAAGGAAATAAGGCTCTAGCATGAATAATATGGAAACAAGAGAAGTCAAGAGAGCTTTTATTGTTATAAAAGCTGAAAGGCCAGTGGGATCAGTCTCTTCTTGTACATTCTATCTTAAGATTTATTTTATTTTACGTATATGAGTGTTTTGCCTGCATGTATTATGTGCACCACTTAAATGCCATGTCCATAGAGGCCAGGAGGTATTGGGTCCCCTGGAACTGGCTTTAGAGTGGGTTGTGAGCATCATGTAGCTGCTGAGAACTAAATTCAGGTCCTGTGGAAGAGTAGCCAGAATTCTTAACCACTGAGCCATCTGTCTTCTTATAGATTTGAAGTGGCAAAAATGATACTGAATGTAGTCAGGTATAGAGACTTTTTTTCCATGCTTACGAAAGAGACATTTTTAATCACAGCAATGCAACAACTGTGTAGGTCATTGGGAGAAGAGTGAGCCACACTCTGACTGGTTACTACAAGCATCTAGGTGGATAATACTCAGTGGGATAATACCAAATGGGAACCCTCTGGAGGAGCTTCATTTGTTACAGGGATAATTAGAGTCCATGACCTTTTGGATTCCTAAGATGCTGTACTTTGATATAAAGGAGACTTGCTATAAAACTCTAGAAAGCACATCTATGCTTAAGTTAAGAAAAGTTTTCTCAGAATTAAACTTACTTAACCCTTAAAGCAGTGGTGATTTATCTTTCCTTCCTGACTTACTGCCATGTTGGGGATATTTATATTTATTAGGAAGCCAGAGTATTGGCCTTTAAGGTACACTTAACACCCCAGTTCAAGGGAAGGTTAGAAGGTGTAGAGCAGGAAGAGGCACGGAGTATAGTCCAGGTTATAAAAGAATTTGGAAAGTCACCTTCTTACACTTACCCAGCATGCCCATCTGCAAAATGGGGATAGTAGAATTTCTTTGCATCTTATAAGCTAGTTGGAAAATTCAATCAAATATCACTCATTGAAGATTTCACAAAAGTGCATTACCTAATGTGAACGTTCATGTTAATTGTCAACTTGACAGATACTAAGAACACCTGGGAAAAAGGGTCTCTGGGGATGCTCATGAGTGTGCACAGTGGTTTGAATGAAAAATGTCCCCGATTTAGCATTCAGACTGTTAGCATGGTTGTTGCTCACTACTATTAGCCAGGTTCAGTTAGAGAATATGAAAAAAAGTAACACTTTACACCAGGACAATTATAAAAATGCTTTTAAGGAAAAATTCCATAACACTGAGACCTCTGGGGTACAACAGTGCAATCTCATTTGGAAAATATTTACTTGAAAATAAAATAAAATAAAATAAAATAGTCTCCTGAGTATCCTGATCCAGCAGGGCCACCTAGAGAAGTATTTCCCCAAATTCAAACTAGAAAGCACAGAAACCACTATAATGTGTTTGGCAGGGGTCAGGCTACATCTGGAGCTTGCATCAGACCTTGTACCATTGTCCACAAGGTACTGCATTCGAAATGAATAGTTGCTGAGGCCTGGAAGCCTCACTATGGTTTCAGAAAGCAGTTGAAGCTAAGTAACATGGCAGAGCCAGCTTTCCAACAAGGAGACCTGGGAGTCCAGTGTGGGGGGTAGTAAAGCAGAGCTGTAGCTGCAGTGGAGACTCCAGGACATTAGATGTCAGCAATATGGCACATCTATTGAGGAAAGCTACAGACATGGAGTGGAATCAGTTCACAAGAAAGGCTCTGTGTGCTGCAAACAGCAAATCTGTGCTTAGAAAGCTACCCACACTTCTGGGAACACATTTGATATAAGCATGGGCCCTAGACACTGAACACAGACATGGGGGTTTGCTGATTGAACTTCTGAGCTTCAGTCTTGCTTTGCTCTGGCCTTTCTTTGCTATTCTCCTGCTTCTCCATTTTGGAACAAGACTATAGTCTACTTTGTGCCCTTGTATGTCAGAAGTATGTAACCAGACACTTGATGTTACAGGGGCTTACAGTAAAGATGTAGCCCTGAATCTCAGAAGAGATTTTCAACTTTGGTTTTGAGCAGTATTGGGAGTGTTAAAGTCTGTAGGGACTTTTGGAATTGGACATTGGACATTGTGCATTTTACATCATGAGATGACCACAAGCCTATAGGAGCCTGGGGTGGAGTATTATTATTTGGATGTGAAATGTCCTCCACAGGCTCATGTGTTTGAACTCTTGCTGCCCAGTTGGTGGTGTTGACTTGGGAGTCTGTGGAACTAGTAAGAGGTTGAACCTGACTGGAAGAAGTAGGAGTGGTGTGTCTTAGGGTTTACAGCCCGGCACTACTTCCAAACTAGTGTTTCTCTTTCCTGGTTGGCACCGTTTAACAAAGATCTGGTACATGTTCTCAACACCATAGAATCAATGCCTTCCCACCATGGTATAATGGGTTCACTCTTTGAACCCAAATAATTCTTTCCTCTTTTATTTTTATTTCTTATTGGGTATTTCATCACATCAACAGGATAAGTAATGAATAACATACCAACCACCTTACCTTAGCATTGGAGCACACTGTAGGAAGACTGTTGTTTGCCCTTATGAACAAGTAGCTGACTAGGAACACTGGCTTGCTGTTGCTACCCAACACTACAAGAAAGTATCATACTGTATATCTCTAGCTTGGAAAAAGATGACATTTCAGACTTAGGTACAGATTTAAATAAGTGTTCATTAATTCAAAAGCATTGTGAACAGAAAAAAGAAACTTAAGTCATTGTAAATTGAGTGTCTGCCTGTATCTTAGGCTGTATTAGTGATATGTCTCTACTACAAATCCTAAATTCTGCCCTTAGTGCACTAAAACAGTTATAAAAAATATATGAACAGGTAAGCAAGGCCCTTTGGCTGTCTGGATTTAAATTTTATGCTACAGTTTTCCATCTCCTGGACAAATTTTCTCTTTTCAGTGTGATTTTACCTCACAGAAAACTTTGGCTAGAGAGACTGACTCTCTCTCTCTCTCTCTCTCTCTCTCTCTCTCTCTCTCTCTCCCTCTCTCTCTCTCTCTCTCTCTCTCTCTCTCTCTCTCTCTCTCTCTCTCTCTCTCTCTCTCTCTCTCTCTCTCCCTCCTTCTCTCTCTTTCTCCCCACCTCTCTGGGAAGGGTAGTAGGTAGGTATGCTAGAGAGGTCATTTTACTGGCATCTAGTGAGTAGAGATTAGGGATGATGTTAAATAGCAAAACCACAGAAAACCCCTCACAGAATACACCACACACAATACTTCCCCCAGAATAGGCCACAGAATACCCCCCACAACAATCAAGAGATCAGTATCAATAGTGTTAAGATTGAAAACAATGATAAAGCTCAATTTTGAAATAATCCTTTGCCCTTTCTGCTTATCTAACATCATCCTAGTATCGTTGCCTGCATTGAACTTAATTTCCTCCTTGAACTTTGGAACACAAACTATTATAGAACCCTAGAAAGGCTGGGAGGGACTTAATTCAGATCAACTGCAAAACAATTAAATGTAAACATTTCTCAAAAGAATAATTTTATCTTTTTTATTAGTGACATACTGCATAGAAATTCAACCCATACTTTAGATTAGTTTTAAAACCAAAATTATGCTGAGACATCCTCCAAGTGTGATTTGCCCTTGGCCTCACCTAGAGCTTTCTGACCAAGACCCACAATGGTTGGTGATCAATGACTTTGTGTGTTCATCCATATTGAAGTGGGCTAGACTCTTCCAAAGGAATGAACACAGTGTTATCTAACCCATCTCCTCGTTCCATTCACCAAACAAATCAATAGACACAGAGGGGTTGGGTAACAGTTCTTGTCACTTTACTTAGTGCTAGAACTGATAGAAGCATCCTCTTCTACCTCCCAAGGAAAATCCTATTCAATCTCCCAAGGCCTTATGGGCTGTACTTTACAGGGGTAAGAGGTGTCCAGTTTTGCCATATAAAGTATCTATCATATTGAAACAAAAAAAGATCTTTCAATTTTCATGACCTAAATTATTTTTAGTTAATATACAATATCTAAAAATGAAGTATTTTAAATAACGCTATTAATTAGTTTTAAACTGTATACATCTAATTTATGTCACCTCTCCAAATAATTCCAAATTTCATTAAAATAAAACTCAGCATAGCATATCACATTTAGGTAGTTTAACAAAGGTTTATTTAAACATTTTCTTTAAAGATGAAGTATTTAAGTGTGGTAAAGATAATTACTCATTGTGAGTATAATGGTCCATTTGACAGAGGAATTAAATGTAAGGATAATTTCTAATAAAAATGAAAAAAATCTCTTCCTCCATCCTGCTTTATAATATACTTAAAAAAGAAGATGGTTTAAAAGATGCTTCTAGTTCTACTTGCTCATAACTCCAAATTCAACAGTTGCTCTGTAGGGTTCCTCAATATTACTTAGTACAAATGAGCCCTGTATTCTCCTGAATCCTCAAGGTGGTGTGTATACATGCGGCAGGTGATGAATTGGTTGAGGACAAGTGTCATAAAAATACAGGGCTGTAATCAATTTCAATTCTCCTGTATTAGGCTGTGTGTGGGACCAACATTCGCCACTTCAAGACATGAAGGATTGTTGATATGAAGACAGCTGAGATGTGGCAGGTGCAGCAAAGATTTCTGTTCTCTTTAATTTGCTTAAAAGTAGGACACAAATTTTCAAAGAAAAGGACAGTCTGTTCCCCAGGTCATGGGCATGTGAGTGTGTTAACCACCAGAAAACACATTAGATTTCTATCTTCTTTGATTTCTGACGAGATGCTAGTTTGCCAACTAGTCTTTAACTGTCATTAATATGTTCCCACAGTTGCTGACTCTATGGACTCAAATACATTTTCTGTTGTTGGTTCTCAAATTATATAAGTATATATAGTTCTTTGTCTTGTGCTAGAAAAAAATGGAATTCAAAACCTTTTCTAGAAGTCCTTTATATTCTCTCTGTGCCCACCATGTACCTCTGAGATATGCATACTAATTAATCAGCTTGGTTTGCTATTTATAACCTGTCTTTCGTTACAGGGATCTATTACAACTAAGACCACAGTCTGTTTCTTTACTATCTCAAAGAAGATTTTTCTGGTTCACTTCTCATAAAGCAAGGTATGACAGCTCCTGTAATGAGACTAGCCCTCCAAATCCTAGCCAGAGTAATTTCATCTTGCTATGAACTTCCATCTAGCTGTTTTATGTGCCAGACGGCAGACAAACAAGCCATCGCTTCCATAGTGGGACCAGCAGAATCCCTGATTTAGACAAGTACCATGCACTAATACTTACAAATGTGACTATCCCAGAGTTTCACTTTGTCTGTGCCTTATGTTTTCTGACCTATGGTCACATTCACTGCTTTAACACTAAGTTGTGCCCTCAACCTATGTGTGCATCAATTCTGCTGTAGACTTATAAAATAGGAGATTTGTAAGTGGGGGCCAGGAAGAGTGAGCAACTTCTGGGAAAATGAAGCTGCTGTGGTCATCTACCATTCCCTAAGTAACTCCTAATAAACTCATTTCACTCATCAAGATGAACATGAATGAGTCATTCTTTGGACTGCTCAAGCAAATCACAGTTGGGGTTATGATGTTAATTTTACATCTCCCACAGAAGGTCATGCACCAGCTGAAAGGCCTCGTAGCTCACTTAAGCACCACCATCCATTTATCAGCAGATTCCTGAAGCCTGTGGACCAGAGCTATACTTCTAGACACAGGATGAATAGGATATTGACACCTTGAGATGCCTACTCTGCTCTATCCCCTGAGACCACACCCGGATAAAGCATTCATGGACACAACATAAGATCCAGAAGAAGAAAGGGGGAGAATTATGATTCTAATTTGAACTGAACAAAACTATTTCTTAAGCTGGACATTGTGAACATCAATCATGGCCAGTTTATCTATCGTGTTCTTAGCTTGCCTTTTCTGTCCAGCTCACACCTGCTACCTTAGTCGTAACACCATGTTTTGTATTCTGAGAACTCGTCTATCATCCTCCCAGTTTCCCACAAAGAGAAGAACTAAGGAATTCTTACATATTTGTTTTCAGTGTATATAGTCTGTGAAACATACAGCAATCAAAATAGATGTAGTATCGCTCCAGGCAGCGTACAGGATGAAACTAATAATGCAAACACAACTTCAAAAGATTACAAAAACTGTGATGTTCTCTTCTAAATTGAAAGACACTGAACAATACACAGTTTAAATGTACATGGATATAGCAGACACAGTTAGAAAGGTAGTTTGAAAAGTGGATAGAGCAATAGTACCATCAGTCAATAGAGAAAGATCGAAAGATAGGAAAACTCTCACAGGCATAATCCAAGATCCTTTTCCTATTTGTGATCAACTGTGTAACAGGGTCACAAATGAAATCTCAATGTTTACAGGTACACAGCATCAGAATGAGACATCTTTAGTAAGCCATTTAGACCCATCACCTGCTGTGTTTGTTATCTATGGCCACGAATGAGAGTAGAGAGAAACAAAAGGCTGATTTGGACATTCTCCACTTGTTCCATACATTCACACATCACCATTATCAGAGAGTCTCAGCTAATATGGTGTCTCGGTATGCAGAGTCCATTCAGATGCTTATAATTAATCCTATGCT
This sequence comes from Peromyscus aztecus, assembly GCA_902168405.1. NCBI lineage: Eukaryota > Metazoa > Chordata > Mammalia > Rodentia > Cricetidae > Peromyscus > Peromyscus aztecus. Next base: position 26,206 of record CABHPQ010169830.1, read on the forward strand.
CTTGGTTCAAGGATCTATTGGAGAATTCCCCTCCAATGAGACAAAAAGCAGAGCTGTAGAGATGGTTAAGAAGAGTCTTTGATCATACAGAGGACCCAAGTTGAGTTCCCAGTACCCAAGTCCAGATGCTCACAGCTGCCTGTGAGTCCAGATTGATACTTTGTGGACATACTTCCACAAAGACATACCTACACACATATACATATTTAAAAATCAAAACTAAATCTTTAAAAAGACAAATAGTAAGGAAGCATGCATCATTGACCAGGACTGATGTTTGTGTGATTGAAACCTGAAAACCATTTGCAAAGGGACCACCCTTATGTTCCTTTGAAAATGTTGGGTCTGAGTACTGCCAGGGATTGAATGAATCAAAATCAGATTGTGCAGCTTTGTAATATCCATGTCAGTTGCTTTGACAACCTGCACCAACCGATGGCTCAAACAATGCACTTTTATTTCTTGTATTCTGTCATCTGGGAATCCAATATCAGGGTGGCAGCAGGGCCAAGCTCTTGATTAAAGCCATTTGCCTGATCTACAGGAAACCATCTTTCTGCCGTTCCCTCAGAAGGCTGGGGAGGGGGTTGGGGGGGGGGGCGGTGGGTAGCTAGCTCTCTGGCTTCTTATACAGGGCACTAAATTCATTTCCTAGCATCACGATTTAATTATTTCCCACACAAACATTCCATTCATATGAACCCTCAGTGATTCTGGGTCAATTTACCATTGAAAGCCACCATCAGGAACCCCCTCTTATTAGTTTCCTCTTCATTGCTTACTTGTGATACCAGTCAATGTCACTTGGACACTGAGCAGCTTTTCTTTATATCTAGATTCTACATCACCAACAATACTGTAGGCTCACTGCTTGCTAGCCATGGGAATCATAATGTATACACACTCTTGGCATGATGGAAAGGTCAGTTTGAGTGTTAGTCTTCAGTTTGGTAGAAATTACACTCATGATGGAAAGAAATGGTTTTTTTTGCATCATGGGTTTTACAGTCCTTGCCTTCCTTAGCCACTCACTAAGAGAAGGGTGCCTTCATGAATGTGGTCCTGGCAGGGCAATGCCAGCTAGGGATCCAGGTGCCATATGGTAGCCAGGTGCCTGTTGGAGAGTGGGATCTCTCTTGTCCATGGACAGTGTTCCTTCTGCAACTGTCTTTTTGGAAGAGAAAACATACCTGTTTGAGAGAGCAAGGAAGCAGTGTTGAATTAATCTGAAGACTGAATAAAGAAATTGAGGGGTGGAGAAATGGGTGGCTTGTTGGCTTATATTGGTGTTATATCTCAATAAGTCCATTAATTACCTAGGAAATAGCATTCACTATGTTTTTGCATAAAAATGTCAAAAGCCAAAACATCCTTTCAATATACTACACTGAGATTTGCCTGCTGCTGGACAGAATCTTCCAACATAAAGCTTATTTTATAATAAAGCATGAGCTATCTTGTTATTTCTTAAATGCCTATATCTATTTGACCATCTGTGTCCTAGTTCATTCCAAAAGTATATTTTTATGACCCACCTCCCACCCCCTGGTGCCAGCCATCTGTGAGGCAGCAGTAGATTGAGCTACCTTCTGGAATCCAGGCAGGAAGAAAATCTTCAACTCAGTTCACTATATAGTATGGGTTGTGTGCCTTACAGTTATGTGGCTCTCCTGTGTTGTGGAATAAAATATTTGTTTAACTATGTAAAGATGTGTTGCATTTGTTTGTGTTGTGGAATAATTTTTTAGCTATGTAAAGATTTGTTTCTTTTGTTTATACTGCAATTGTTTCACTATGAAAAGATGTGTTGCTGTTTTACATTCCCTGCCTAAGGTATCTGATTGGTCTAATAAAAATCTGAACAGCCAATAGCTAAGCAGAGAAAGGATAGGCAGGGTTGGCAGGCAGAGAGAAAGGGGGGAGCTGGCCGGCCATCTATCCGGACAGGGAGGAAGCAGCGAAGTAGGACATACAGAATGAATAAAAGGTAAAAAGCCCTGAGGCAAAACATAGATAAAGAGAAAGAGGTGAGAATAAGTTATAAAAGCTAGTGGGACAAGCATAAGATAAGGCTAAGCATTTATAATTAATAAGTCTCTGTGTCATGATTTGGGGGCTGACAGTCTGAGAAAGCCTGCTATAGTCCTGGAGCTGTAGCTTACTTCCACTGTCTATCATCAAGAGAAGGGATCATCACAGCCTCAAGAGAGGGGGTTAGGAATCACACCACAGCATCAAGAGGGAGGATCACACCACAGCATCAAGAGAAGGCAATCACACCACACCATCCAGAGAGGATCACACCACAAAATCAAGAGAAGGGATAACACCACAGCATAAAGAGAAGTGATCATACCTCAGATCTCTAGCCCAGGAACAGCAAAATTCAACATGTGAACTATGGTTTCTACTGAAAGTTTTGGCTTTTCCACCACTGTAAAGCTGAAAAGTTCTAAGGTGACCCATTGACATGATAGGCTTATGTCCCAACAGATTCATCATAAATTGAAAATATCATAAGTCGAAAGTGAACTTTGCAAATTCAACCCACTGAAATAAATATTTGTAGCTTTTTCTTTTTGCTTACCTGGTCTTTCTTCTTCCTTTTCCCTCTCTTCTTCCTCTCTGTCTCTGTCTCTGTCTCTGTCTCTGTCTCTCTCTCTCTCTCTTCCCCCCCCCACCTTGGAAATCAAGACAAAGAAAGTATAACTAGAAACGCTCTGCTCGACATCCAGAAAGCACAGCTCCATTCAGACCCGCCCCTTGACCATGAAGAAAGCCAGATCCTCTTTGAAGCTTGGTGATCAGGAAATAGAGAGCGAGGTGGATAGAGCTGATGGTGTTTAGAGTCAGCCAGAGCATTGTGCACTTCTTCCTCACAGGCTCTGGAGAGAAGATGGTATAAAGAACTCCAACTGGGCTTGAACTGAGAAAGTGCCTCTTGCTGATTCCAGGGGGCAGAGGTGTGCCACTGTGCTGTGCCCCAGCGGCCCCAATGTCTGTTGTACACATCCTGTCACCCCTAGCAACAAGCCTCAAAGACAGCTGCACTGTGATGGCCTGACTCGGGATCAGTGCTCCAATGAGAACTGAGGAGTTCACAGCTCTGTGCCCAGCTCCCCTGAGTCACCTACATGAAGCCAAGAAGGTACTACTCCCTGTTCTCAGTGTGTGGAGTGAGGCTCAGCAGAGTCCAGAAACCCCTGTGTCTACCTACAGTCCTTACCACCACTGGTCTTTGTCTTGAGAGTGATTGTGATCTCTGCAGGGGGAGGAGACAAACCATGCCAGAGCAGCTCTGCCTGGCTTTGTTCCTGAATACTTGGTACCTGGCCTACCTGTGTGGCTCCGTTGGCTTTTCACAGCCTGCCCTGTCCTGTGTGGATATTAGAAGGCACAGCTGCAGATGGCCTGCCTCAGTAGCGAACACCAGGCATTCTTGCACCCTCCAGGTGCGAAGAACTTCCAAGACCTGAAGCTGTTTAGGTGAGAAAAGGCAATGGGATGGCTGAGAATCGGCCCAGCTGGGGTGACCTCTGAACCAGTCCCTCTAGTGAGCAGAGATAAGTGGGGTCAGCCAGCCCCTTCCCCATGCCACTCCATGAAGGCACAACTTGATATTTGAATCTAAAGGTTAATTAAGTGCAGCTGCCAGGCAGAAAGGCCACAATCAATTACCATGTCTTCCTGTCCATTCCAGCCCATACTTAATTATGTTCATTGGGTTTGGGAGGGAGGTCTTTCAGCTGAGGCTTTTTAAGAGGGAGCTATTTTGTTTGGAACAGATGGATTTGTCCTCCAAGACCAGCATTCATCTTCATCACCTCATGGTGTTCCACTGGCGTGTGTGTCCCAAGAGAAGGGGACTGGACAGAGTCAAGTCAGCATTTCTGGATGGCTCTGTGGGCACAGAGTGAAGGGTTTCCTTGCAGGGCCTCCTTAATATAAATGTCACTCCTCTTGTTATCAGTGGGGGCTCAAGACTGCTCTCTGGAATTGTCCTCCCTGGCAGTGCATTCTGACTGAGGACCCCCCTTAACCACAGTGTACGGGCCATATGCGCATGTATGCTCACCTGAGTACACGTGTGCACATACTGACCCCTTGTCACAATTAACTATTTAAAATTCCACTGCTGCTAATCGAAGCTGCATGGGCTGTGTTCTCATTAAGGAGATCAATGCCTGCTGAATATTCACCTCCAGGGGAGGATATGGTGGGAAGGAGCTGATGGGTTCTGTCTGGCCTGCCAGAGCTAATGAGTGGCTGCTGCCATTACAAAGCAGCCACTCGCCTGTAATCAGTCAAAATAACAAGCCCCAGCTCCTTGCAGTGACTCTGGGTGTTCCACATAAATATACATAGAAAGACAGTTGCAAAGATGGCCTGCACATCTCAATGAGCATGGCTGGGCATGTGGCCTCCTTAGATTGAAAGGGATTAGAGTCATCTCCATTCTGAGTGTGGAGTTCCTCTGACCCATTTTCTCTTTGCCCTCTGTCTTTCCAGCCCTTGTTTTGCCGGCTCTCCCAGGGCTGACTGGTATGGTCATGAAAGACCTTTCACTATCTCTGAAGCTACTTGATTCTAGCCTCTGATTCAACAGGATCACCTCCAAAGAAGCCTCCTGAGAAAGTGAGCGAAGTTCCAACACTTTAGCTGGTTTCACCCAGCCTGAGCTTCCTCCCCTCCATTCTTTGTTCTTGGGTTCTAGGAGTTCAAGACTTGAGAAAATGCTGGCAAAGAAGGGTTTTCAAGATGGATCAGAAACAGTCCCAAAGGTCATGACTTGTACAACATAGATACATCATAGGGTAGTCATGGGTATATCGTAGCATAGTTTTTCTTAGTTGCCACCAAAACAACAATAAAGCTGCTGCACAACCAAAATAAAATTCAGAAAAGCAGTGCTTTCCTCTTAAGATTTCAGCCCACAAACAACAGTCACAAATTACTCTGCTGTGAAACTCATTTTCCCCTTCAGAAAATCTTGCATCCTGAGCAAAGTTTGGGTTTTGACCTTGGGTCTCCCTCTGTACCCTGCTTTGCACACACAGACACTGGAAAGACTGTTCTGAATGGCATCTGGCATGAGGCTCAGGATCCAGTCACATCGGTGCCTATGCCTTGCTCTATTCACCTTTCTGTTTACTGCAGGATGCATCCCCTCCTTCCACCTTCCTTCAACTGTTTTCGGTGGTCAATTTTGTTAAAGGCAGGATTTTCTCCGCAGCAATTAGGATTTCTGCATCAGCTAGAGAGAGGATAATCAGGTGGGCAACGAGGGCACAGCTTTCTCTCGCGCCACAAGCAGGTGGGAAAGGCTTGCTCACTTACAGGTATGAGCTGCATGCCAATAGAGGAAAAGTGATGATAGTGGATGTCACTTCTAATACAGTCTCTCGGAGTCAAGGCTTGGTATAGTAAGGAAATAGGAAACGGCAGCTGGTGCCATTCAGTATTCCAGCTCCCTCATCCTTTGATCCATATCAGCCATTAAGAAAGGTAATTAAGCCAGGGTCTCGCTCACACAGCCAATACTGAGTCGGTCAAAAATAATCCGCACCCACAGCACAGCAAAACAGCACATCCCATTGCTGACACTGGGGGACACTGAAGTACCCACTTGCCTGTGACAAGGCTGTGAGTGGGCTCTGTGCCCCAGAAGGTAGCTGAAGGTTTTCTTGGTAGGACTGCTGTGCAAGCATAGGCACTGATCTGAGTACGTGGTAAGGTCAATCTGAAGAAGCAGAAGCATGAAATGAAGTGACCAGTGAGACAAAGTTCCTAACATTCTGTGCAGGACGGAATGTGTGCAGTGGGAAGAAAGTCTGTTGCTAATTAGCGGGAGGCCGTGAGGGACCCACCCTGCTTTCTCTGACCTGGGTTGAAAGGAGCCAGAAATTTCTTTGTTGATAGAAATAACAAGAATTTCATGTCCAATTGGTGAGAAAAACAATCTCCTACAGTAAACACTGGAGATAAATAACATATAAACCCAGTTGGCAAAGTCAAGGGAAAGGAGACTTAGTGGATGGGCTCGTTCCCATGTTCACTCACGCCTTCCCTCCGCTTCTCATTTGGCTTTATAACCGATCGCCATGTTTTTAATGTGTCTCATACTATTCAATCAAGATGAAGGAAAGCAACCCAAATAAAAATAAACTAAAAAAAAAAAAACATGGCCAAAGTTAGGCTTCAGTTTCTGGGTGGGAATTAAATATTATCCGTGGAACAGCAGCTAGCCACCTGCCCACCTGTTATAAAACGGAAGAGTGCCAAACTGACTCGACCCAGACCAACCTCTGAACTTGATCTACCATGCTGGGCAGCCATTGTGCCACATGTGTCTCTTGGCAACTAAGAAAGGAAGGAAAGGGATGTTTGAAAGGGATATGCTCAGGAGTGTGGGATCATCACGGCAATATAGGCAATGATGCTGTAATAGTGAACCTGCTTGGGGATGAAAATTAAGCACACCTTTGTACACATATGACACTATATCCCAACAGCACAATCAGGCTCATTCTTCCTTGTTTTTCCGAAGTTTAACACCACACTCAGGGATGTTAGTTCTTTGTGACAGGATCCTTTGCATGCTGACCTGGTGACCTGGTCATAAGACTCAGTGTCATTAGCAGGTGCAGAGCAGGTACTTATTAGTACAGACAGCTTAGCCTAGCTCCTTCCTAGGTTAGCCCAGTTATTTCTTTAAGATTGCATAGGTTGGCTCTGATGCTTTCTTAGTATCCCAGGCTATGGTACAGCCCAGCAGTGAAACCAGACAACCTCTGCATCTCACCTACGTGGTGTGTGATGGATTTCTCCATATGGCAGTACTACGTCCACAGAGCACTTCACAATGCTTGGGGATGAAAGGAGTTATAAATGAAAGATATTATTATTAATAAGAATGTAGATGAACAAAGGGAAAATGTACTCGCCCTCACTATCCATCACCTCAGCACACTTCACCCAAAGCCCAGGATCTGCAGGAGCCTCAAGGAAAGCCTATTTGCAGAAATCAATAACTGCTTTTTAAAAAATAGATCTCAGCTCCACGGGAGCTGACAACTCAGGGGTAACTCATAATTCTATGCAACAGTCAATATTAGCTATCACTGCCTCAAATAAAGATTGAATTCAAATTTAGTTAAGACTAGTTTTGTATGCTAATCTACCAACTGATTATTAAATGTATTTACTGAGGGTGTTGAAAAATAGGCTGTTGGAAGAGAAAAAAAGGAAGAGCAGCCTGAGTGGATTTATGCAATGTGAGCTATGATGCTAGCGCACAGTGATGGCTTCTCCTGCTTCTTATAAAATTAACTCTTGGGGAAATTGAGTTTCATTCTGTGGGTGGCAAGAAGCATAACTACTCTATGTATCATACAGGGAAGGAGGAACCAGAATTACAGAGTCATTCCCCAACATTGATCCAGCCATGGTTGGTCTAAATGTCCAGAGCTGCTTGTGCAGAATGTTGAGTTTTCTTTCATGTAATATAACCAAGAAAGCAGTAGTCAGTATCTTCCTTAAGATCCTTATGGTTGCAGGGGAAACCAAGGCAAACACTGAGAGGCACATGAGCGTGTGTGTTACAGAAACATGTAGGTGCAGACTTAAGGGCCCCTATCCTAAATGCTTGGGGACTGACTTGAAATTTGATAGTTAAGGATTTCAGGATATTTGCATATATGAAATTTCTTAGGTTGTGGGCCACAAAATCTAGGCCAAAAGTCCTTTATGGTTGATACACACCTTATAAGTTGAAGGTACTTTTACACATGAGCTTTAGTGAGTCTGTATTCTGAGTGGGATCTGTCCTGAGAGCTCATGTAAGGAATTAACATTTGTGACATGCAGGTTTTTAAAATGTTCCAAGACACTAGATGTGAAACACAGTGATCCATGAATGTCTCAGATGCACAATCCCTGCTCCTCACACAGAGAAAACTTTCAGATTTTGGAGCATTTCATATTTTTGAATCAGGGATTCTCAGCCTTCATTAGGAAGAGACATTCAATTCTACTTGTAAGAGAAGGCTGGAATGCAGAGAAGAGAGTTCTAGAGCAAATATGAGGAATATGTTTACTGTGAGTGTAAACACTGTGAGGAGAAGTGTCCCCTCAATAGGAAACAGAGCTACACATCATGGGACTTACTGGTGAGGTTGGAGACACCACGGGAGGTGTAAACATGAAGGGACTGTAGGTCATACACACCCAGGAAGAGAAGAAGCCACTTACTCAATAGAGAAGGCTGGATGTCATAGTATATATGATGGACAGTGCAGGAAATGCTTCTGGGGGAGTTGGGGCTGCAGAAGAGCAGGAGAAGCCTTTGTCTGCCGTGCATGAAGCTTTGAGTTCAATCTCCAGCATAGAAAAGGGTCTTTTACCTGCTATAACGAACACTTGTCATGCAATTTGTGTCCAACAAAGAACTACTCAGAAATGTTGGTTCTGGGAATATTTGGTTACAGTTATTAAGGCATGTCAAGCAAGACTTTCCAGATGATTATGAAGGTGATGAAGATATGGGATCAATAAAAGAGTAGAAGGAAATTCTTATGCTGCTTACTTTTACCAGCTCTCCTCCATTGGAACCTGGATCGGTGAGGGGATTTTGTCCAGGACCCAGGCCAGGGAACAATTTCATCCTTATCATAGGCAACTTGTAAGAGGGAAGTACCCACTGTATGTGGGAAATCTGTGTGTCCAGCTTGATCCTAAGACTCTGCATTTTAACATGTACCCCTGAAGGTTTGGAGGCAGAAAGTTCTAAGTTAAACTTGGAGAATACTTGCGTGCTGATGTGTGGAGGTATCTCCCCAAAGTGTGCAGAGAATATGCCTATAGCTCATTTTCCTCTAGAGAGAGAAAAATAGGACTGATTTGAGAGTAATTAGAATAGTAGGCTGTGATATACACCCCAGTGGCAAGCATAAATATATAAATATGGAGTGGCTCATTCTATAGTTCACAGGAATGTAGATTATTTTTATTTGTGCAAATATATGCAGTCTCTTCTCACTTGTGAATTGCACCTTCAAGGATTGGGCCTGTCAGGTTTTAATGCTGGCATTCTGTGGGTGATTATGGCTCTTATGACAGTCTTGATTACCCAGCTTGTTGTCTGTTTGTTTGGATCCAATACTGGGCAAAAGCACTTCCAAAATTTGTGGCTCAACTAAACTTTGGATAACTGTATTTAAGAAATGCAGACTGGATAAACCTTAATGATCTGGTAATTCAGTCAGTAGGATCTGTGAGGAACACTGAGCTCCGCAGCTGAAAGCAAGGCTGGAAACTGGGGAGAAATGGAGGATGTGGGATGGGGTGGGGTGGACCACCTCTGTTTGGATGATTGTCACTCTGAAGCTTCTCTTCCAGCCTTGATGAGTGCACAGGTGTGGGTGCTGGGGTTTCCTTTTGCACATCACAGAATCACCACAGGAAGCACCACCCACCTCAGAGATTTTGGTGTGACAGCCTCTTGTGGGGAGAAGTTGTAATCTGTAAAGCTGATAAACCAGGACACAGAGCTGATTGCAGAACTCCCTTTCCCCACATTCAAATGTGAATATGTAAAAAGCAACTAATTAGGGTGGGGTTGGCGCTTGTTTAAGGTGCATCAACTCTAAGACTTTTGTAAACGATACCGGGTAGCATCTGTGTCTGTGGATAGAAGAGAAAGAACATTGCCTGGTCTCATCTTTAAGGCAGATTGTCCTTCTCAACCTCTTCTCTGTCTCGCTTCCTAGTTTACACTCATCCCAAGCTTGCGCCATGTGGCGGGTTTTGTCAGCCTCACACTTGCATTCTCACCTAGAAATCTCTCCCTTCCAAATGTCTAAATCTGGGCAAGGTCAAATTGAGATTCCTTCTGCTTCGGCTCCCTCATTTCACATCTTGCCCCATCAGTCTGGGCTGCTTTGAATCTTCTCCAGGTTCCTGTAACTCTCACCTTGAGCAGGTCATGTTTAGAGACCTTACCTGGCACAGCACAAGAGTATGTATCATGCCTACATATGCTGGATTTTGCTCTGTGATTAGACAATACGTCATTGGGATTTTATGTGTTAATTGCTCCCTTCTGACTTCGGCTAGGTATATGTAGGTGTTCTCACACACCCAATAATCCGTGGTACCCTTTGACAGCAGTGATACATTGTTTTAGTAGACTGATCAGGGTAGGAAATCATAATGTGAGGACTGGGTGGGTTACAGGGAGCACTTTGGGACTGATGAATTTGTACAGAGATACTGGAGTAGTTTCAAATTCCACCTTGTAGTGGTTAATGCTGGTTGTCAACCTGACAGGATATAGAACAACCCAGGAGACAAACTTTTGGGCAAATCTGCGAGAGAGTGTACAAATCGGATGAACTGGGGCAGAAAAACCAAGCCTAAGTATAAACAACACCATCTCATGAGCTGAGGTTTTGGAGTAAATGAGAAGAAAGTGAGCTGAGCAACTGCCTTTACTTCTCTCTCTTTCTTCACTGGGAATGCAATGTGTCCAACCACCTAACACTCTTATCACCATGCTTTCCTCACCATGATAAACTGTGATCTCAAATTATGGGCCCAAATAAACCCCTTCTTGTGGGGGTTTGAGTGAGAATGGCCCGCATCAGCTCCTATGTTTGAATGTTCAGTGCCCATTTGGTAGAACTGTTTGCAAAGGATTAGGAGGCATGGCCTTGCTGGAGATGGATCACTTGAGGCACACTTGAGGTATCAAAAGAATCTTTCCATTCCAGTGTGCTCTCTGTCTCCTGCTTGTGGATGGAGACCCAAGCTCTCAGCTGCTGCTCCAGCTGCCTACTGCCAGATCTTTGGTCCACCACGATAGACGTGAGCCCTCTGAAAGCCAAGTCTCAAATAAAGGTTTTATTTTATAAGTTTCCTTGATTGTGGCAGTTTATCACAATAATAGAAAAGTCACTAGCACTCTTCCTTAAGTCGCTTTTGTCAACATTTTGTCACAGTGATGAGAAAAGTAACTCACAGCTTCACTGCTCACTGGCTGTGCAGCCTTCAAGACCCTGCACAGGGTGTTTGGGGGATGGCTTGGTGACCGTGCTTCCCGTAACTCTAATACTGAGCAACAGAGATGGGAAGATTATATCAGCTTCTAATCAGTTAGCCTAGCCAAAAGGGTAATCTTTTGGTTCAAAAAGACACCCTGCCTCAAGATCTCAAGACAATATAATAATAATAATAATAATAATAATAATAATAATAATAAGAAGAAGAAGAAGAAGAAGAAGAAGAAGAAGAAGAAGAAGAAGGGAGGAAGAAGGCTGGTAAGATGGATCAATGGGTAAAAGTATTTATCACCAAGACTGACAACCTGAGTTTGATCCTCAGGATCCACATGGTAGAACTCCACATGTAAGCATGATATGTACAAATGCAAGTAAATTAATAAAAGTAGCAAAAATTTTAAAATTAAGTACAGTGCAATGGAGGAAGGTGCCTGATGTTGTCTCACATGCATGCTCACATGGACACAAGCACACACGGGCATATTTCGCACATGCCCACAGGCATGCAAACACACACACACACACACACACACACACACACACACACACACACAAGTTACATAGCTTCTCAGTGTCTCATTTTGTTCATGATCCACTTACTATAGTTTCCCTGGTATTCCTATTCTAACACTGAACACTGTGTATTCCTGAGACTCCTGTCCCAGGCAAACTGAGACATTGTTTGCTACCAATTTTCTTCTCCACAGTTAACAAGCAGGGCAGGACCAGAGCAGTGAGATTCATCACATGGAGTTGTTACAAAAGCACACATGGTGAGTGCTCAGTAAGTGCTGAGTCTACTTTAACGTCTGTGTCAGAGGCTCAGTTCAAGCAGCAAAGCGGATTCCTGCCTCCGATCTGTGGGGTGACGATCAGACGAAGAACCAGATGGTTGTCTTAATTCTCTGCCTGTGCCTAACTGATGTCTCTACCACAGCGTCTTCACGGTGACAGTAGCACCTTGTGTGTGTTGGAAACAGTGTTGTCTATTCACACCAAAGTGGCTGGTGATGTGACAGTGTTCTCTTGAGTGTGCACAAGCACACACATACAACACACACACACACACACACACACACACACACACGCCTGTCTTCTCCATGAAATACAAGCCTTTCCTGTGTGATGGAGGGCTGAAGGAAACTGAGAAAGTCAAGTGAGAAGTCAGCCAAGTGTCAATGTGCTTTTTACAAGTCCCATGTTGCAGCAAGAGGGTTTTTTAAAAGCTGTTTTCTAAGTGCATGTGGGTTTAGCCCCTCCTTCAGGCACCCAAGAGGAGTTCGAAGACTTCATCTCAGAGCTGATAAGAAACCCCTCCAGGGATTTGTTTTTGTCTTTCTCAAAAACTTGTCATCACTTGCTGTGATACTTATGGAGAGTCTAGTTCCTCAGATGTGTTTGAAAGACACTTCAGATGACTTCAAAAACAAAACTAAGAGGCTAAGGATGTTATTCTTTTCTTCTTCTCCCTCCCCTCCCCCCTTCTTGTAGACAAATTTCTAAGCAGTCTTATTAAATAAGAAAGACAGAGCCAAATACAGAGGTAATAGCTGAAGAGATCAGAGAAATAGCCAATAGCTAGGACTAGCCTTACCACCATGCTGTAGATTTCCCAGAGAGAGCTTCTTCCTGTTTAACCTGTGCTTTTATTGCCTTCCTGTTCTGCCTTCTCATTGGCTCTAAGCCCAGCTACATCACTTCCTCGTCACTGCCTGTCTATACAGACCTCCAGGTCTCTATGATTGGTATTGGGATTAAAGGCACATGTCCTTGATCACACAGAGACTCTGCCTGCCATGTGATTGGATTAAGGGCATGTGCTACCACTGCTTGACTTCTGTTTATGGCTTACTATGTGACCTCTGATCTCCAGGCAAACTTTATTTATTAACATACAATAAAGTCACATTTCAGCACAATTAAAATATCACCATACCTCCTCTTCTCTTTCCTCCTTTCTACTTCCCATTCTCTTCCCTTCTTCCTTCCCCCTCCTCTTCCTTCTCTCTCTATTTCTACAAGGAATAGACCCCAGGGCCTTGTGCATATGGAAATGTACTCTACTATCAAGTTTTAGCCCTCTGCCTTAAGTGAGGCCTCTGTTGTGGTAGACCAGGTATTGCTGCAGGCTACTGAAAGATCTGTTTGAAGACAGTGAGCCTCTGCCCACCCTCTCCAGAAGGCGATCGATCGCTTAGCTAGTTTTGCCTCATCTACTCACATGGAACTTCCTGAGCTAATTATCTGCAAGCATCCCACCTTGTCATTCATCCTGACTAGTGTGCACATCACTTTGAGAAGAAGTTTGTAACATACACAAAGTTTAAATTCCTGATGTGTGTGAGAGAAAAGGAAACAGAAACAGGAAAGGTGATGTTGAGAGTAGAGAATACACACACACACACACACACACACACACACACAGAGAGAGAGAGAGAGAGAGAGAGAGAGAGAGAGAGAGAGAGAGAGACTACCTAGCTTCATCTGTGGTTACTAAGATTCACTAAACACCTTCATCAAGAGAAGGCAGGCAGAGCCCATCGTTCTCTTTCTGTGGAAGATGAGAGAAATGCAACACAGAGAGTTCATTAGGTTCACCAGAATCTTAAGAGGAAGCTCCAGGGTTATGGCCCTCGTGAACGTCTCCACATACTTCTCTGGATGTTTCCTAGGTCAACCCCTTCATACAAGGAGCAGATTTAGGGAGCACCGCTCTCTCCTGGCCACCCAGCTTTCTAGGCCATGGCCCTTCATGAGGTCTTCCCACAAAAAAATAACTCCCTGGTTATAAGAACAAGGAAATGCTCACTGCTTGAGCATGGGGGATGGGTGAACCTTTCATATTCAAACCGTAACTCTAAGTTAAAGCAACTATACTCAGAAGGCCTGCAAAGTGGGTAAGGATGTGTGCCTCATATCCTCTGTTCCCAGTCGCCATGCCCTGGTGCCCTAATGATAGATGTGAATAACATGGAACCAAAGCCCGAAAGAAGAGAGAGTTGTTCTGGCCTTGCTGCTTCTGGTCCTTTATATACACAAACCACAAAGTCACTGAGCTGTGCTTTCCTAACTTCTGGGATCACAGCACTATGCCCCACCTATTGTCATGAGGCTTCCAGAAAAAGAATGTGGGTTCTCTCTCCAGAAACACACACACACACACACACACACACACACACACACACACAGAGAGAGAGAGAGAGAGAGAGACAGTAAAGTGCAAGGTATTAATATCCACAATAGTCATAAAAGAAGGCAGCATATAAAATGAAGCCTACTGCTTCGTAAATTTTACCTGAAATTAATATGCTAGCTATAATATTCATTAAACATTTAATTAACAAGACTGTTCCTTTTAGATTTAAAAGGGTCATTTGGAGATGCTTTTGAATGTCTGGATCTTGTGCCAGGCAAGGAAGTTGGAAATCTTACCAATTTATTTTTAATTCTTACCTTAAGAAATTTTTCTCTATTAAGCAGAGGTATCCGAAAATTTTCCACTAACCTCTGATTGGATACAGTTTAGATATTTTTCTCCCCAATCAAAACAATATAAAAGTCTTACTAAAGTTTGTAGTAAGAAGGGTGAAGAAATGGCTTTACACAGTCTCTCTTTTACCTTCCCTCACTCTACAAAGTGATTTGAATGGGATATAAATCCTGAAAGACAGTTTCACTGTTTAGCTCCAATAGGCAGGCACTTTATAGTCAGCACTTAGCAAAGTGTCAAGTATTTAGTAGACGCTCAAAAATATGTCTTCCAAAAAGGAATGAGCAAGAAGATAGGTGGAAGGAAGGATGAATGGATGGGTGAGTGGATAGATGGATAGGTAGGTGAGTGAATAAACTAGAATATGGATAGATGGAAGGAAGGAAGAATGGATGGACAGACAGATGAATGGATAAGTGATTAATGAATGGATGAATGAATGGTGGGTAGATAGATGATGAATGGATAGATAGATGATGGGTAGATGGATGGATGGATGGATGGATGGATGGATGGATGGATGGGTGAGTGGATGGATGGATGGATGGATGGATGGATGGATGGATGGATGGGTAGGTGGATGGATGGATGGGTGGGTAGGTGTGTGGGTGAGTGGATGGATGGATGGATAGATGGATGGATGGATGAATGGATGGATGA
>CABHPQ010169831.1:7887-46052 GCA_902168405.1 Peromyscus aztecus
TGCTGGGGAAGAAAAACCCTAGTTTCTATAGCTCTCTTTAAAGAGGGAGTTATGAGCTAAGAACCATAGAATAAAATATATACCATAATGTCACAATGACTTTTTGAGGGTTTTAAGAATTACTTTCCTGTTTTCCGGCATTACAGATGCTCCAGGTCATCTGTATACTAACAGTTCTACTAGTCAACTATCTTCACAAGAAACCCATGTTTTGTTAGTAATATTCAAAATAGAGATCTGAGTTGCTACTAGAATGTCAAATTGCATTTTATTTTGTTTATCTTGGTTTTACAAAACAGAATCTCACCAGGTGGTGGTGGTGCATGCCTTTAATCCCAGCACTCGGGAGGCAGAGGCAGGTGGATTTCTATGAGTTCAAGGCCAGCCTGGTCTACAGAGCAAGATCCAGGATAGCCAGGACTACACAGAGAAATCCTGTCTCAAAAAAACAAACAAAAAACAAACAAACAAAAAAGTCCCACAAACCAAAAAGCAGAATCTCATGTAGCCCTAGATGGCCTTGAACTCACTACGTAGCTGAGGCTGGCACTGAAATCCTGATCCTCTCTTCTCTCTCCCAAGTGCTGGGGTTACAGGTGTGCTGCCTTGTTTGGCCAATCACATTTTAAAATTTCCCTCCAGCACTCAGGATACCCGTGTTTCCCCGACTCCCCTTAACTTCTCGCTAATTCCCACTAAACCAACTGTTGGCCTCGCTGGGTCCCTTAAAAGGTCTCCTAGTTTTTCTTCAAATCTTTGCCTGTAACATTGTCTGAATGTGATATTGTGTTCCCCCAATACATTGTGCACTTTAATAAACTTATCTGGGGTCAGAGAACAGAACAGCTGCTAGATACAGAGAGGCCAGAAAATGGTGGCACACACGCCTTTAATCCTAGCATTCTGGAGGCAGAGATCCATCTGGATTTCTGTGAGTTCAAAGTCACACTGGAAATAGCCAGGCACGGTGACTCACGCCCTTAATTCCAGGATGGCAAGAAGCAGAAAGGTGTATAAGGCGTGAGGATCAGGAACTAAAGCCTGGTGAAACTTTCAGGCTTTTAGCAGCAGTTCAGCTGAGATCCATTTGGATGAGGGCTCAGAGGCATCCAGTCTGAAGAAACAGGATCAGCTGAGGAATTGGTGAGGTGAGGTTAGCTGTGGCTTGTTCTGTTTCTCTGATCTTTCAGCGTTCACCCCAATACCTGGCTTCAGGTTTGTTTTCATTAATAAGACCTTTTAAGATTCCTGCTACATTTGAATCCTTCCTATCCTTAAGACCTGGGTCTGGCCTTCCTGCCACAGCCATCCCCAAGCTTTGATGGCCCTTGATGACCCTCAAATGTCATCAAAGCCTAAACAGAACCCAGAGTGTCAGAATCTGACAAATGAGAAGTAGTGTGGGGCGAGAATGGGACCCCCAAAGCTACACCAATCTTTCTCCATCTTTCCCTTCAAACCTAGCTTGGTGCTTTGGACCCACATGGACCAACTGTTGGGTTCTCTCAGGGCTTCTCTGTATTTTCATGGTTCTGTTGATAATGCCTTCTGTGTTGAGCTTTGTGATTCAGGGCTGGAGCCGAACCCGACTCCTGCACCCGAGCCTAGCACTCATGAACAAGTATGCAGAGGGCCAGCGAACACTGGTGGTGCTCCATCACCCTGCTGCCCAGCCCCTCACTTAGTTTTACAATAGGGAAACTGGGACTCAGGGAAGAAAAGAAAAGTCACCCAGAGATATATGCCTCATAGAGAGTGTTGGTTCTAGAAGAATGTTTTTATTGCTGGCTCAGTAGTCTTTCTTCTGCTCTGGAAGGGCTAACATGAAGAAAAATACATTCTTCTTTTCTTTTACAAACTTTATCGTAGCATGTCTGCCTTGTACCCACACAGGCACCCAGTGGCATTATGCTAGAAGACACAGCTCACCAGGGATGATTTTGGGAACCGGTGAAACCAGCCTTGAAAGTCTTGTGCCACTTTTAACAGCCATTTGGCCTCCACGTAACTTTTCAGAGTCTCCATTTTCTGACCTGTAAAATGGGCCTGGGATGCTTGGGCCACAGGTGTGCTGTGTGGCTTTAGTAAAAGCCTGGGAATCAAGGCAGCAGGAGTACGTTGAGTCTAAACCGGGTCCTCAGCATCTGTATGGGGACCCGGCTTGCCTGGGGTCATTGTGTAGCTCCCGAAACAGTTTAAGAAGGCCACCGTTGCTCTCACTTCATATCTCCACAGAGCTGGACACACGCAGATCCTCAAAAGATGAAGAGTAGAGTGTGCATTCTGGACTCACCCTGAAGACAGGCAGTGGAGGGTCCTGGGGTGTTACACAATCAATACAGCATATATTCACCTGAAGAAGGCCAGCTCTGGGTGTGTGTGTGTGTGTGTGTGTGTATCAGAACACCTGAGCCACCCTTTCACTTTCCACGTGAGGAGACTGAGGATAGAGTGGGGAGGGATCTGCTGAGGCGGGGCTCTGCCAGCGGTCAGGGTGGAGGCAGGATTCAGGATCCAAGGCCTGGAGGTCCTACGCTTTCGTCATCTGCAGCTTGCCTGTCCCTGCCCGGGGCCCAGGCATGTCCACAGCTGAACAAGATGTGGCAGGAAACCGTGAATCCAGGGGCAAAGGAATTCATGAGGCTAAGCTGGCTTCTGGCTCCGAATCCCTTTGCTGTTGCTTCTAGGCTTGCTCCGGCCTGTCATACCTCCTTCCCCAGAGGCCGGTGGCTTCCCCCAGCAATGCCTTCGGAATCCGCTTGGGAGCCAGTGATGGCAAAAAAAAAATTAGAGATGGTTCAGCACGCATACAAAAAGTCAGAGTCCCCATGCCAAGACTTACCGCAGTGGTGATGTGAGCCCTTCTAGAAGCGTGCATTTTTGTGGAAGTGGAAGTTTTCCTTGAAGAAGAGAAGCTTGTGAAGACCTCCTGTTTGTCTGTCTGCGAGGGTCAGTGTGACATACAGTAAATGGTATAAACTCTTCTGTCAAGAACTCAGGTTCCAAGCTTGGAGGGGGTGAGCCTTCCCTTCCACAGACATCCCAGCTTGTCTCCCAGAGCGGGAAGGCCGATCGATAGACCTGACATGAATGAGCAAATGGGGCTGTGGCCCAATATGAGTTTATGAACACTAAAATAATCTCTTCTAATTTTATGTGATATGGAATTTTTTCCCAACTATTTAAAAATGCAAAATCCATTTCAGTTTAAGACCACGCCAAACATGGGCCTTGGCCAGACCACAGGAGATGATGTGCCTGCCCCCAGCTTAAAGTTGGGAGTCAGGTGAGCCTGGGCTCAAACTTCAGCTCTGACACAAACTGGCATCTGGGCTTTGGCGGGCACCTTCACCTCCCTTCTCCTCACTTTTCCTGTAAGCACAGGGATAACTCTGTCTACTTTATAGGATTTATTATGCCGTAATGGAGAGCACAATGCCCTTGGCATGGGCTCTTTGAAGTTTATAGAGACAGTCACCATGGGCTTTTAACGAAATCTGTGTTTCTTGCTCTTTGCTACAAGCAACTCACCTTTCATTTATTTATTTGATTTTTTTCAAGACTGGGTTTGTGTAGCCCTGACTGTCCTGGAGCTCACTCTGTAGACTAGGCTGGCCTTGAACTCAGAGATCCACCTGCTTTAGCGTCTCTCCCCAGCAACCCCTTCATCCCAAGTGCTGGGATTAAAGGCGATGCCACCACACTTCTCTCTCTCTCTCTCTCTCTCTCTCTCTCTCTCGCTCTCGCTCTCGCTCTCGCTCTCGCTCTCTCTCTATTCCTAATCATCTCAGTTTAACACACCTACCTTGACTTTGTTCTGTGGCTTTGAACATGTGCTCCAGTGCAGCGGATGAACGGTGAACTTGACCTAGTCCTTGCCAACAGATGAGTATCTCCTTAGGAAGGGAGATAAGATGAAATCCAAACCACCATCAATCAAAACGGCATGTGGGATAAGATCACCAGGGGAGGCAATTATGACACCCAGGTTACAGTGCCAGCGCTGTGCTGAAGTCTTTCTGGGCACACAGTACCCTTGTCTGTAGAGATGCTGTCTAAGGGTGTCTGGAGCACGGGAGTGCTTTGTGGCTTGAAGACAAGCATGGCGATGAAGGCGTCTGGAGCGTGTCACACCTGTAACCAGCCTCTACCTAGAACTCAGCATTTGTTCAAGAATGTGAATTTCCAGTTTTACTCTTCTGAACTTGGCATGAGGGGACTGTCGTGATTCCCATTTGGTAAGTTGGAAATGGGGATGGGGAACTAGGAAGGCAGTCAGCAAGCATACCTTTATGGACAGAAGAGAGTCCTGGCCTGGCTAACTAACACAGGAGCCAGAATTTTACCCACTGCCAGTGCGATCCTTGAGCTTCGAGGCCTCCCGCCCGGTCCCGATGACTGGGGGAGCTGCTGTGAACCCTGGGGCTAGGGGTACAGGATTCAGGTGTAGGGACAGCATCAGCCAATATCACATAGTGGGGATGTGGAATGTGCTAGGCATGCTTGGGAAGCAGTGGTAGCCACCTGGCCCAGGCATAGGTTATGATCCACACAGTTGTTCCCCTCTGTCCCAGACTTCTGTGTAAATGAATTCAGGCAGAAAACAGGGGAGGGGCAGGTCCGATGACTTTACCAGAAATAGGAATGACCTTGTAACAAAGTAAGACCACCTCACTTTGGAAGAATTTGATGGCTCATAGGCCCGTTAAATCTGTACTTACATTCTTATTTTTCAAGAAAGCACTTCTTTGGGTAACAGCCCTGGCTGTCCTGAAACTCACTCTGTAGACCAGGCTGGCCTTGAACTCAGAGATTCACTGCCTCTGCTTCCCAGGTGCCCAGCATTGCATTTATGTTCTTAATTCCTTCTCTACATCCAGATGCAACTTTCACAGTATGAAGTAAAAGCAGAGTGGTCGGAGACTGGAAACAGTGCTGGACAGAGAGGCTCTGGTCCCATCAGACACATGTGACCGACCTCTGTTTGGTCCTTTCTCTTATTTCAGTTTCTTTAGCTGTTTAGGATTTAGGTAACTTCTAGATCTTTCAGGTCTGTCCTTTCAAACTACGGCACACTAAGCCAGATGAATAAGCGAGGCCACTTCACTTCCAACTCAGGTGGACAAGGCCACTATGTAGCCGCATCCAGTGTTTAGCTGGGTTTTCTGGACATTGTGGTGCCAGTACAAACATTTCCAGCCTTTGGGTTGCAGAGGTTCCTAGGAGTCCATGACCTCGGTCCATCCATCCACCAATACCTCAGCCTTCAACTATTTACTCAGTTTCTGAGGCCATATTGCCTTTGTTAGAAGCTCGGCCCTGTGAGCACAGGCAAACTACCAGGGCTCTCGGTATCTTGGGTTCCTCCTCAGTAAGATAACAGCAGTGATGGAGGCTGGATCTACAGGATTGTGAATATTCAGTTAGTGACTGTACCTAAAATACCTCATAGCTCTCGTGGCTTATAGTGAGCACACATCAGCAACCACTGTTTTTTTTGTTTTGTTTTGTTTTGTTTTGTTTTGTTTTTCCATTCAGGGTGATTTGTGTCTCTAGCACTACGTGAGGAGCCTTCCTTTGTGACACATCATTCTTCCCATAGTCCCGTAAGATAGGCAGTTCTGGGCCTGCTGGTTTTCCTTCAAAGAAGCTTGGGTCTGCATAGCTTATGTGACTTGCCTAAGATGTGCCTCTGCCCTCCAGGGCTGCAGAGGACAGGCCAGCATGGCAGAAGGGAGGGGGAGGGGAGAGCGGGCAGGTAGGCTCCTGACCCTGTCACTTAACATTCTTCTCACTTCACCGGCCCACCATTACAGCCCCGAACTCCTGTTGGGGTCTCATCTTGAAATGTATGACCTGTCAGCACATGAGAATCATTTGCAGCAGCCGAGGCAGCGGTGGGATTTAGGAGCAGCGAGGGAGCTCTGTGAGACCGGAAAACCATCACTCTGTTCTCATTGTACAGCTGCCTCGCAGCCAGATGAAATGGGAAACTTCCTGCTGAGAAACAATCAGGACATTACTGCTCAGATGAGTGAAGACTCACATGTCTCCACTAATATCCCGGAGGATCAGACAGATTATGCGGCACCGGAGTGCAATTTCCTCTTGGTTCATATTCCTTTGGCTGGACATTATGCAGATGGTAAGCCCTGCTTACTGGAAGCATGGAAATGATGAAATAGAGACATGGGACATTTGGGTATCAATTGAACTGCATCTCAATGCCACAGTTCTGATGGAAAATCCAGCAGGTCTTTGTCCTGACTCTTATTCCTACACCCCACCCCACCCTGCACGTCCTGTTCCCTATGGAAGGCTCCTGCTGGATGCCTCCCCCCTCACAGCTTGATGCAACCCCACTGCTGTTTCTGGCTCTGTAAGCCTGATTTCTCATCAGGAATGTTTCTCCAAGTTATCCACACTGTTAAAATGCCAGGACATTTGCATGCATGTCACACACGCGCGCGCACACACACACACACACACACACACACACACACACAGTTTATGTATACCACATGCACACACATGCATGCATGTCCCCTTCATGAACCAGACACATGCATGCATGCATGCCACATCATGTGAACACGTCACATGCATCATGCCATGCGTGCTCATGCACACATACACCTTTCAGATGCTGCCCAGACACCCAGCTAGCTCTATACTTCCCAGAGAGGACCTCCTTCCTCTCCCGTACTTTCCACGGGACAAACCCTCCTTTGTCCTCTGAGATTCATATCCTTTTCCCTTGAGCCTCAGTGCCCCCTCATCCGGAAGTACTTGCTTCCTTAGCTACTGTGTGGTCTATCCTAGCGGCCTGTGCCTGTTTGAAGTCTGTTCTCATCACAGAAATTCAAACCCCTGAAAGCTGCAGGAGGCCTTTGTCATTGTGTCCCCGCCTCCCCCAAGCTCCATCTTCAGGCCTGGAACCTCCACTGCTCTGATTTCCACACTGACCGAAGAGCTCAAGGCAACCTGGCACTCAATGGTATTGAAGTGAGGGCAGGTCGGAGTCCTTGACGCCTTCTTCCTCACCCCACTCTGACTAGACCAGTTTTAGTTTGGCCAAGCCTCAAGATGAGATTTCTGCCTTTTCCTTTTAATGTGTGCCTGGCTTAGAGGAGCCCAAGAGACTAGAAGCAGTGGCTGCTGACTGGGGGACCGACCCATTCTAGTGATGTCTCCTGTGAGGGTTCATCCTCTGGGATAGGGTCCGCTTTATGTGAGAAAGGGGCTGGTTTCTCACGGGGCATCAGTCTCAAGCCAGGTGGAAACCTTAGCCTGCCCCTGACGTCACTGCTCATGGTGGTTGAATGTACAAAGACTTATACGGAAAGGTTATGATGGCTTTACCTTGCATTAGGCTTTGAGTTTTAATCTCTTGAAATCCCAGTTCTAAAGCCCTGATCCTGTCAAAGAAGACACCATGGGACTCTTGCTGTCCAGCTCCAAGCCATCTTGGGCCTTCCTCCCTCAAAACCCAGTTGAAGATGGTAAGGGTCCTCTGGCTCCTGACGGCTGAGAATAAGGCACTGGTAGACAGTCCTATGTGGGTTCCCCACTCCCTGTGGATCCTAACAGCTCCCTCGGGAGAAGGGGTGAGAAGGCGCTGTATCAATGGCACAGACACTGGGAGTCAGTTGAAGGCAAACAACAAACTCCTTTATTTAATAACAGGGAAGGCCTTATATACCCTCCTCCCAGCACTCAAGCTGTGTCCCAATCTGGTGGCATTGCGTGGTTGTCCCTCATTGGCTGGGTGTGATCAGGAACTCTGACAGCACCTGTTGCTAGGCCTTCAGGTAGACTCCAGGTTGGCTCATAAGGAAGTACATTATGTGCAACACCAGCAGACCTGGTCCCCCATCTCTATGGCACTCTATGGCACTCCTGGTTATTGCGTTCCGTGAAAACCTGCACAGATATTTGTAATAGAGCACCCAGCTAGGGGTTAAGCATCAGAAATCAATTCTACAGTTCTGAAGGCTGAAAGTATGAGATTAGAGTGCCAGCAAGATGGCACCTCCTGGAGCCTGTCTCCTTGGCTTGTAGATGCCAACATCACACCGTTGTTCTCACATGGTCTCTCTGTACTTGTCTCCGTTATAAATATTTTTTTCTTGTAAGGACAGCCTTCTAACTTAATGGCTCTTTATTAAGTCTCTCTGGTGGTTAGAACTTTAACACACGAATTCAGCATTCTCTTGTTGTTAAATACACATGGCCCAAATCTTGATTTTCTGAGAATCATTTGCTCTGTAAAATAGGATTAACAAGAATTCTGATCTCTTCAGGTTGTTGTGAGGGTTGAGCACGTGTATGGTTTAGCATAGCCTGCCTCCTTAGTGACCAGTAAATGCTAGAAGCATTTGAAGAAATAATAATAAAAATAAATGTCAGTGATACGATGGTGAACACCAGTTCACTGGGTGACTTCATCATAACGGGCTTCTACAGCACCCGGTGACCATCAGCTTGAGCGATCACCACTTGGCTCATTTCTCTCCAGGAGGCTTCACTGTGGCTGCCCAGCACCCCAGACTCAGGTCAACGCCATACTCTACCCCTGTTGTGAGGACTATGATGTGCTCCAGCAGAATGAGGCACTGGACCCGCTATCTCCACCTCCTCCAGGTACCCAGGTACCCAGAGGCTTCCTTACAACTGTCGCTCAGGCGTCTGCCTCCAACCTTGACGCCTTCCTGGGTGTTGTGCTGGGTGCCTGGGATGCTGCCAATTTGCCCAACCTGCCAACTACCCTCTTCCTTCACTCCTGTGACATACTAAACCCATGTCCCTTCCAGCAGGGCGGCTGCCTGGATTGCTCACAGGACCATGCTGCTGTTCCTCTGCACTGCCCCGGTTCTCCCTATTGGCCGGGAGGCATCTTCCGAGAAAGGCTTTCTGCCCCAAACCTGATTTCTGTCTTCAAGTATACATTTCTGCCCGCGTTTAAGATTTTAAACTGTAAGCTGAGTCTGTCTAATTCCATGCTCCATTCTGTGTGTTACATGTGGAGCGGTTGGGTCTTTGCAGTTTACAAAGCAGTCATGCCTGAGCACTCTCTTCCTTCTCAGCTGCTGTGTGCTTCTGATCTGCCTGTGTGCTTCACATCTGCCTGGGCCCTTCTGTCTGCAAGCAGCACATCTTTTATCTTGTCCCGAGGTGGGGGACACCTGCCCTAAGGAAGGAAGGCCTGGGGTCAGACTCTGGGAGGTGCACCACTGTGATGGTTCTTTGTGCCTTTGGTGGCTTCTCGTCTATACTCACCACACTGTACTGTGGTTGTCCGTGGCTTCCCTGGCTAGATCGGGAGCTCCTCAAGTGCTGGGATAGCGATTCATTCAACTTTGCCTCCGCAGTGCCCAGCACAGTGCCTGGCTGCAGATGAATGGAGCCAGTGAGGAGAGTCCTGGGCCCCGGCCATGCTGGGCACTGCCTTTCATGGCATTTTCCGTTTGGCCTCACCTCTTCTTTTGTCCCATTTTTAGCCTAATTCCTTTCAAGGCTCTGGCATGGGACTCTGAGCTCATTTTCATGATTGCTTTAAATATTTGGGGCTGTTGGCATGCCAACACGAGGACCCACGCTAAGGAGGGAGAGGAATTCTCCAGCTCCCTGGGTCCTGCCCAAATGCAAGGAATGTGCCAGAGGCAGGGGAGTTTCTGAGGAACTGCCAGCTTGGGTCCAACTAAACTGCTCTCCTACCTGGCCCGTGGAGCAGGAATTTGAGTAAGACAAAAGAAAGAGGGGGTCTGGGGGAAGCAACGAGTTCCTGGAAACTGAGGAGCAGCCCGAGGAAGACGAAGGGGGAGCGGCTGCATCTGAACGGAGATGCCGTGGCTAGACCTCCGGAACCCAAGGATGGCAAGGACCCCCCGGGAACAAGTGACAGAAGGTGGACAGGCCTCAAGAGCCACTTCTGAAAACCAGAGATAGGAGAAGAGCCTGGAAGCCCTGTCAGAGGAAGCCCGGGAAGCCCGTGGGCGTTCAGCACAAAGCTAGAGCTCAGAGCTCACTCTGCACAGCCCCTGCCTCTTTACAGGCGAGGAAATGTTACAGAATCAGACCCATCCCAGCATTTTGGGAGGCAGAGGCAAAAGGATTTCAACAGATTTGAAATCATCCTGGCTATGGAACGTGGGGCTTGGTGGACCCATGGCGAGGCTATGTTGGAGGAATAGGCTTGAGAGAAGGCAGCTGGCAGGCCAGCGTAAGGGGCCAGAGAGGGGACTGAGTCCCTCTGATGGAGGCGAGGGACTAAGCTCTAAGCACACTCAGCACTTTCCACTTGCACAGTCATTTCAAACCGACAAGGGGCTTCCTGAACCTTCTCCTTGGTTCTTGCAAGTGGGGTGACCATTCGGATGTTGACCCAGGGAGACCGGATGACCTTCTCGAAGGCATCCAGTCAGAGGGCAGCAGTGGCAGCCAGAGCCAGGTCTCCTGAGTCCTCTACGGAATCCTTGCCTGAGGACCAAGGTACCAGTAGGCATTCTGCAGGAAGGAACATTGCTGTCTTCAGGAGTGATGGATGATCCGGCCGCCACTGCTAAGCTTACCCTGATTGGGCTACAGGAAATCCCATTTTCTTTACCATAAGTTGGTTCAGGAAATAAACATGTGAAATCATTCTAGCTAGCGAGGTATAAATGGCAGCTTTCTGAGTAGACTATGGGAAAATCCTCCCTCCTAAAGACAGCTACAGGAAAGAACTGTTGTCTGAAAGTATTCCTGGGAGACGTGAGCAAACCCCTACTCATCCCAGATAGGGAACCAATGGCAGACCACAGGAAGGGTACTGTTGAAGCCTAACTTGGTGAACCAGTGAGTTTTATTGGAGTTACAGGAATATGAGTGGGGGGGTATTTATAGGAGCAGAAATGACTCAAAGACAGCTGTACCACCAAAAACAACCCCAGCATGGGTGACAGCTCATGAAAACTGGAAACCTGGAGTGCACTGCACAACTTGCAGGCAGCTGGACAGGTCGGAGAGCATCATCTCTTTCAGGCATCTCAGGTAGTCTCAACCTCTTTCGGGCAGCCCAGCTTGTCTGAAGCCGTCTTCAAGCAGTCCTTACCGCTTAGGGAGGGAGGCACTTGCTGCTCAACAAGGACAAACTCCATCCTTCGGCTTATTCCTGTGTCTGGAACACAATGACTGGGATTGTGCAGTTAACTTGCTCCTTGGAGGAAGCCGGCGTGGCCTTCTCTTTGCATCCCAGCTGCCATGAGGGAGGCAGGTCCTGCATGATGCTCCATCTTAACACGGGCCCAGAAGTAACAGACCTGACAGACCATGGACTGAAATTCTTCCTCCTGAAGAAGGTCAAGGAGGAGGAAGGAGGAGAGAAGCCACATGGGCAAGAGGCAGGAAGAAGTGAGAGTCTAGGTCCCTGGTGACGTCATCCACCAATAAGCCCCACTCCCTCCCAGGCCTTATGTTTAGACTTCAGAAAGTAAAAGGGACAATTGTAGGCCTCCTTCTCAAGAATTAAGACGGTACTTTCAGAAGGATGTTTTGTGACTGTGGGGGGAAGGGGGGGAGTTGGGGGGGGGGCAGACACATGCAGTGCTGGATCTGTGGTTACTCAAAGCCAGGCAGATAAAAGGGGTGTGGATGTTCCACGGTGGCGTTAGTCTAGTCAGGGCGAAAATGGTACATAGCCCGTTAATACAGAGTTGATTATGGCTAGGGACTGGTTATGTGTTTTACATCTATTATCTCATGAAATGCCTCTAATAATGTTCTAGAAGGGGTCCTCACAGAGACTGAAACTCAAGGTTTAAAGATTTGCCCAGGGGCTGCCGGGGCTAGCAAGTGAAAACGCTTGATGTTGAACTCTGACTCCAGCACCTGCGTCCTTAATGTCTCCCCTGAAGGCTAAGGCTATGAACACTTGGACGAAGGTGAGCTACTGCTATACAAGGGAAGGGGGAACTAGATGCGGGTCAGCAGCTGTGTTTGTGACTGGCCCCTCAAGTCTCTGTCTACAGAGCCCCTGACTTAATGGTCAAAGCTAGTCTTTTCTTGAACTGTAACCTATAGCTCAGCTATTCTAATCACAATGGGTAATTGTGGGCTAGAGTGGTCAGAATAGCCTTCAGGGAGAATTATTTGAAGGACAAATAAAATTTAGAATAAATAGACATTCCAGGTTATGAAAACAGAAGAGGCCATGTTTGGAAGATTGGAATAAAAACTGGGGGCCAGGTCTTTGAAGTCCTTGGGTGCCAGTTTGAGGGGTGTGAGTGGCTGGATTCAGGCTGCGAGGTATTGGAGGATGCTTGGAGCGGGCAAATGCTGGGAGTGTGGGAGGATCCTTGTTCAGGTTGATGTAGGGTGGGAGATGGAACTGGTCGGCCAGAGGGCTTGCTTCATGATAAAAGTTTGAATACAGAGAGAAGATTAGACCCAGAAAGTAAGAGACAGCTCAGGAGACATGAGCAAGAATACCATCGGATCCAATGACTGCTGAGATCCTGGAGAAGTTGTCCAGGGTTACTTTGAAGTTTCACACGCTGGGTTTAGGAAGATGGAAACAGAACACTTGCCTAGGAGTTGAGGAGAGGAACCAGCATAGGGTAGTGTCCCAGTTGGCTTTCTGTTGCTGTGTGAACACCATGACCAAGAGCAACGTGGAGAGGAAAGAGCTTATTTCACTTTACGGTTTACAGTCCATTCTTGAGGGAAGTCAGGGCAGGAATTCAGGCATGGTAGGAACCTCAATGCCATGGAGGAGAGTTGCTTACTGGCCTGCTGTCTGGCTTCTGCTCTCTGCTAGCTTCCTTATACAGCCCAGGCCCACCTGCTCAGGGATGGTGCTTCTCACAGTGGACACTAATCAAGATAATCAAGACAATCTCCAGGCGTGGCCATAGGCCACTCTGTTCTGGAGAACTCTGCAATTGGGGTAGCCTCAGCTAAGTAGGACAGGTCCATTTGGTTTTAGAAACAGAGACCTGATGAGATAGGCTACCCACACGGAATTAATACATATGTGATGAAAACATAGTGGCAAGCCAGAGCCAGTGGTGTCCATTAGAAAGCCAAGGGGACTTTGGATGGATCCCACGACACGGAGAAAAAGAGAAGATTGCTGTGTCTGGATTCAGTAGCCTCAGTATCGCCTACTCTGAGGAAAGCAGCCATTAAAAAAAAAGGCAGGAGACAGCAGAGGCATACAACAAGAATCCAGGAGGCAGGGAGAGAGAAACCAGGGGCAAGGAGATTCCAGAAAATGGGGTCAACAGGGTTAAGCTTACTGCTTCACAGAATTCTAGAAAATGCAAACACTTTGAGTGTTTCAAAGGGGGCTTCAGCAGACCATGAGAAAGCCAGTGTCTTCATAAATTGTTTTCAGGATACAGATGACTCTTCTGAAGGGCAATTTCAATATGGTTCAAAGGGTTTAAGAAGTCCAAATTTGCTGGTCTAGAAATTCTTCAAGGAGAATATTACTCAGAAAATACAGCCATCAAAGTTTAGGCAGTCCATTCTCAACCAAACGCCAATATTAAGGATGTTATTGTTAATGGCCTTATTTTAAGAACTTTACATTGATTATCTTATTTAATTTTAAAAACAACTCCATATGGGTAGGGTGGTGGTAGCACATGCCTTTAATCCCAGCACTCAGAAGGCAGAGGCAGGTGGATCTCTGAGTTCGAGGCTAGCCTGGTCTACAGAGTGAGTTCCGGGACAGCCAGGGCTACATGGAGAAACCCTGTTTTGAAACAAACAAGCAACAACAGCAGAAAGCAACCCGAGAAGATAAGCATCGTTTCTTCAAAAAGGCAGTGAGCTAAGCCATCTGAGCCAAGTCTAAGAAGAAATCCTGACAAGGAACTTGAGATGTGAGGACAGTGGCAAGCCTTTATTCTTACCCACCAGACAATACTGCCTCTTGAAATGATGGGAAGAGAACACAACCCTCACCCCGAGGGTGTTCGTTTTAATAGGACCGCAAGAAGAAACAATCCACACGCTTAACATCTGGAGAGCGGCTCAAGAGAAAAGTGGCTTCCAAACGAGGCCGCACAATATAGATGTTAAAGCGCATCTTGTAAAAGAGTGCTCAGTTCCATGTGGATGCAAGTGACACATTTCTAAGTGGGAAAAACTGTTTCCAGAACAGTGTGAGCCCAAATGTGGAAAGGAGGGCATCTGCGATCCTTCACGTATGCAGATGTTGTCAGACAACCAGACTAGACCACCTGCACCACTACCGGGTACCCTTCCTTCCCTACCCTGTCGGGTGTGAGAATCCATCCTCACGCCCCTGTTGAGTGCCTCTGGACCAAAATGCTGTGTATTTAGCAGAGGAAAGACAAGCAGAATGTGTGACATGGTTCTATGCCCAAAGCATCATTGTTTCCCCTCAGATAGTTCCAGGGAACTTTCTAGATGAGGCAGAATTCTCACGAATGGTTGCCTAATGGAAATGGTTGAGTAGAATCTGGAAGACTATTTCAGAGAAATGGTACCACTCCACACACGGTATGTGTGAGGGGAGAAACCGGTCTCTCTAAGGTAGGAGGTCCTGGAAAGTGCTTGCAAGAAGGATGTCCTGGCCTTTGGACTGTGGAGGGTAAAACACTATCACTGTCCCCCATTCTCTGGTCACCACATTTGTATTGCCATCGACTGAGTCCTGAGATGATTTAGAAGCCACAATCAAATCCTCTGGGTTTTCTGTCCCGAGCTTCACCCCAGCTCTGTATCCATGTTCAGGCAAAGCCCAGCACTGACTGCTTAGAAAAATATTTAATTGCAATTCCTCCTACATTGCCTATTTCTGTCTCAATAAGGCCTTGGCATGCCATGGGTGGCTAAATATATTGGCTTTTTCCTCCCTAGTGCCAACCTAGTTTTTTTTTTTTTTGAAGGTTCCCAAGTACATCTTGCCCAGCTTTCCCCCCAGAGAGAATTTACAGCATTAGCCCTTTGTGACCTGAAGGGAAAAAAATGTAGAAGAATGTTGACTTGCTTAGAGAAGAGAGATCAGAGAATTCTTGCTTTCATGCTCCCTCTCTCTCTCTCCCCCATCCCCATCCATGAAAATGTCTGCTGAGCTCTGTGAGTTATTATGGGCACCATGTTTAGCGTGAATCACACAGACTGATGACATTCCCTGGCCCCTGGGTGCTCATGCTCTAGCTACACCAGCAGGGCAGTGTATGAGGCATGGCGGATGCACAAAACAGAGACGAGAGGAGCGTTTGCGGCGCCTTACAGAGGACACACGGGGGACATTTTCCTAAGTACCA
This sequence comes from Peromyscus aztecus, assembly GCA_902168405.1. Classification (NCBI taxonomy): domain Eukaryota; kingdom Metazoa; phylum Chordata; class Mammalia; order Rodentia; family Cricetidae; genus Peromyscus; species Peromyscus aztecus. Next base: position 23,169 of record CABHPQ010169831.1, read on the forward strand.
GCACCCCCACTGGTCTTAGCAGCATTAGGAATTAAGTGAATGGAGGAGGCTGGAGAGAGCAACAGTGAGGACACAGGGTAGATGAAATCCAGTGCATGTTTCATTAACTTGGGGTCAATAGCATGGGCACCTTTCCCGGTAGAATTCTTTTGTTGGATTTGATATTCGACTCCCAAAGAAGTCTTAAATATGATTGATTTTTCCTCTCCAGGCTTTGTTTCCATTATAAAATTTATTAGTACAGAAAAAAATGTTTAATAAACATTTTAGTGACACAGAACCCTTTCTGTAAACACAAAAGCATATACAGTACCCATATTCCATTACAGCAAAATCCCAGCTATTTTGGCTGGGACAGGGCTGGGCGATCCCAGTCATTGCTGGTTCCCTTCAGCCTCTCACTAGCTCACCACAGCAGAGCTTCAGGGACCTCCAGGGCTGCGGTGAAAGCTGAAGGCTTGAGGGGGTGCTGCAGGCTCCCCTGGCTGTAGCCAGTGCCCCGACAGTCAATTCTACCTCTATCTGCACGTGGGGCTACTCTGTGCCTCTGGCAGGGGCGTGTGCCTCTGATGGAGGCTGGCAGAAGGTGGTCTTGGGGTTTGGGGTCACCGAGTGCTGGAAACATAGTTCTTTTGGTGGAAAGGAGATCACTATATAAAAAACAGAAGGAGTGTCAGAAAAAAAAGAGAGGAAAGAAAGAAAGAAAGGAAGAAAGGAAGAAAGGAAGAAGGAAGGAAGGAAGGAAGAGAGAGAGAGAGAAAGAAAAGAAAGAAAGAAAGAAAAAGAAAGGAAGGAAGAAAAAGAAAAGAAACCACATAAAACAAACCTCAAACTATACCCTGGGGGCACATTATAGCCGGTTCTGCTTCTTACAGATGGTCTAAGGGTGAAGAACCCTCACTCCCCCATCCCTTTTGTAGGACGACCTCCTAGAGTTCACCACACAGCTTTCAATGTGCCAGTTTTGGCATCTCTAACGGATTTTCTTCTTTGTCACATTAACAAAGGTGAGCTAGGGAACAATCTTTCCATTGTATAGACCAGGAAATTGAGGCCCAATGTTGTCTCTTGCGGAGAAGAACTCAAGGCTCCTTAAGATGCCCAGACTGTGCATCTCACCCCATTTCTGCCTCCTAAAAAGTAGTCCTTTTGGTTGCCTCATTTTTATCTTTTTGCTAATATAACCACTTCCTCTGTGTTTATCCGTTTCTTTTAAATCATCTAGATAGGTCTGAAGCTGGACTTCTGTCCCTTCTTCACACTGCCTTGAAAGCAGAAGTGTGTTAAGGAATCAGAGAAAGCCCCGCAAGACTAGTGTCAGATTGCCATCTCTGTCCAGGGACAGTGCTCTGGTGATCTTGGCCAGAGCTGGATGGTAGACAAGGTATTTTTAGGGCAAGGATGATTTCAATCCTGGGAGTCTATAATTCCCTAAATCTTATTAACATAGGCACTGAATACCAGACGTTCCTTTGGGTCTGCGTGCCGATATGCTTAGCCTTTTCTAGCGGCTTCCCCACTGGTCTGGAGCCTTTTAGGGACATTCCAAACCCCTACACCTCTCCCCCCCATCGAAGGGCTGGCCCGCAATCAAGCATCTTCACACTCCGCCGCTTCCATCTGGAACTTCCTTCCTCAATTCCTGATGCTGGCTGCCTCTGAGCCTGCTTGCTCTTCTGGTGCCCAGAGACCCACACAGCTCTGCCAACCAAATTCCTGCTAAACTGCAACACCGGATAAGGGTAGGCTTCCTTGGAGACAGAATTCATGAGCAAGGAGACTGGGCTGTGACCTCTGAGAGTTCATCAGAACATACATTAAAAAGGACGTAGAAGGACACAGACCAGGAGAATATGTAATAATGCACACAACCCAGGAAAGATATTACCAAAAGCATACAAAGACATCTACAAGTGAAGTTTGGGCCCAGTGATTTTATGCTCAGAAATTCTGATATCCCTCAAGTCACAAGACTACCTGCTATGGAGTTCAGTTCCCTCCAGAAACTTTCATCCTTCCTCTGCAAGAAAGTGGGAGGTAGCTGGGTATTGGTAGCTCATAACTGTAACCCCAGCACTTGCGAGGCTGAGGCAAGAGGACCAAGAGTTCCAGGACAGCTTGGATTCATAGTGAAATTCTATCTCAAACAAAACAACTATCAACAAAACAAAACTCTTCACCAGAATGGAGGAATCTAAATACAACATTTGGGAACTACTGATGGTTTCAGGGGCCTAAGTTAAGGAAGTGCAGGTGATGCATTCACTGCTGGCTTCATCTGGAGAGCCTGCAAGACTCTCCACCTCCAGGAAGACTTAGTTATGAATTCATCAAGATTTTTGGAAACATGACCTTGGGATATAGTGAGAAGCAGGGGTGAGACTAAACATGAGGTGAACCAGGCTCTCTCCAGGGTGTGCATGGGGGGCTCTGGTTCCAGCAACTTAATGTGAACTTGGTTCGAAATAGCCTGAATGCCTTCGTCCTTCGGGCTATTCCTTTCTAACTTGCCATTCACTCTCCGGAGCTGTCAGTACGGTTCCTTCACTCTCCTGACAAAAGCCAGGAAGCAGTCTTGATTCCTGTTTCCTGTACCCCATTCACCCAAGCCATTGACAAGCCTTTCTATTCCCTCTGCTGTGGATGGTTCTCCCACTGATGCCTTTGGCCTGCCTTGTCTTGTGGGAGGAAGTCCTGGAGACATAGAACTCCAGCGTCACAATACCAGGGCCCCCACTAGCCACATTCTAGTGAGATCATGGCCACCACCCTCTACCCAGCTTCCTAGCATCCACACACCCCAGCCCGTCCCTTCCTCGTCATATCATTCTGGACTGTTCCGTTCCATGGCTTTTCTTCTCAAGCCAATCTTGTCTTGTCTTCCTGCACTCCTGTTAAGTGTGTCCGCCTACTCTCTCCCAGCGGGCTTGGGCCTGAAATGCCAGCTTCAGTTCTGCTGTAATTTCCCAGGCCATGGAAGCCCATCTTCCCTGGGACCTTTAAACTCAGAATGGTCCCCTCTATGCCCTTGCTGGGTTGGTGTTGCTAAGTTCTAACACAGCATCTATCAGTAGTTTATTATATTCCACTAAACGTCTTTTCAATATAAAGTGGCGATCCTGGGTGAATGCTTTGGTCTGTTTCATAGATAAAAGAGTGAAAATCCCAGAAAAGTGTTCATATATCCCTTGCTGCTACATGACTGAACCAGGATTTGCAGCAGGGGCAGCTTGTTGTTACTCACTATACTGTGTATCTAGTCCAAGGTGCATTTCAGCGTCTTCGTAAATGTATTGAATCAGACACGTGAAGAGGAGGTATGTTTAGAGCCATTGTTAGAATAAAATTTTCGTGTTTATTTAAATTATTTATTACGTGTGTGTGTGTGTGTGTGTGTGTGTGAGTGTGTGTGAGAGAGAGAGAGAAAGAGAGAGAGACAGACAGACAGACAGACAGATAGTCAGAGAAAGAGACAGAGTGCACGTTCTCTGGCATTCATGTGGAAGGAAGTCAGAGGGTAACTGGTGGAGTCAGTTCTCTCATTTTATCTGTAAGTGGGTTCTGGGGACCACACTCAGGTCATCAAGCTCACACAGCAAGTGATTTCATCCACTGAGCCATCTTGGCTGGCCGTCTTCTATGTTTATTTTCATTACCCCTGAAAGCTTACATTTCAAACTGATGTTCTGTAATGCTCTTTCTTTTTCCCCAGAGAAACAAAAGGCAAGTTGTATATTTGTGTCTCTTTGAGAATGTCCTGTTTATTTTTCTGGGAGAGAAGTGCTGTAGAATAATCTTCTTGTACACTGTAAAGATTTGTCACTCAAATTTGTTTAATAAAATACTGATTGGCCTGTAGCTGGGCAGGAAGTTAGGCAGGAAACTAAAACTGAGAGTGCTGGGAAGAAGGAGGGGGGAGTCAAGGAGTCGCCAGCCAGATGGAGAAGAAGCAAGATGAGAATGTTGTATTGAGAAAAAGGTACCAAGCCACATAGTTAAATATAGATAAGAATTATTGGTTAACTTAAGTGTAAGAGCTAGTTAGTAATAAGCCTGAGCTACCAGCTGAGCATTTATAAGTAATATTAAGCCTCAGAGTCAATTATTTAAGAAGTGGTTGCTGGGTATTTGGGAACAGGCAGGCGGGAGAGAAACTTCAACCTACAGAGAAGTTCTTCTAAAGTGTTGCTTGATAGGAAATGGCCTAGGGATGTCTGATGCTGTCTTTGAACTAAACAAGCAAGGTGGAGGAAAAGATAGCTGGTAGAGTGTCTCTCTCCAGACTAGTGCCTACTACTTTGAATAAATATTTCCCAAAGGTTCATGTGTTAAAGAGTTAGTCCACACCCTGTGGCATTGTTGGGAGATGGGGAAACCTTCAAGAAGTCTAGTAGATGACATTAGAGACATATCCTTAAAGGAGATGTTGCCATTCAGTTATCTCTTCTTTCTTTTGCTCCCAATTTTACTGTGAAGCACCTTATTCTACTTCATAGTCCCATCACTCACCCCAAAGCAGTGGGTCAACTGATTATGGGCTGAGAACTCTAAAATTGTGAACCCACGTAACCCTTTTCTCTTCAAAAGTTGATTTACCGAAGGTATTGGTTACCATAATAGAAAACTAATACAGTGCACAATCTTGCACGAGATCATATTATAATCAAATGGAAAGGGCCATGAAATAGATTCAAGAAACAGAACTTAGGTATAAATACATGTGCCTTAACTAGATTTTTCAGATGTGAGAAATTTCCCATGAGCTCAAAAGAAAAACTCCCCACTCTATTAGACTATGGCTCTAATCCCTCCCCCCCATATCAGCTTGCATGCCAAAGGGGCACTCAGACCAGGCACAGGCAAGGAAGATGTGTAGAGAAAGAAAATACAGAGAAGAAATGGAGAACAGCTGCAGAGCAAGTTGGTAGAAGTCCCCATTAATAGATGGAATATTTGTCTCAGATCTTCAAAATTAGAAGGGACAGTTATTTGGGTCTTAAGCACCAATTCTTCCCAAATGCTTTTCATATGGCTGCAAGGTGGATACAGGCCTAACGTTTGTGACTGCAGCTAAGTGGTTTCTGCCCCTCATGCTGGAACTTGCTGACTGACAGGTTAAAGTCTCGGCTCTGCCTGGTCTGTCCGGGTGATGCTTGGGCCCACTTCTTGGTCTCGCTACTGTAGAGGAAGAGACATGATGTGGGGATACTCCCACCCCAGGCACTCTCAGTACCCAGGGCCTAGATTCCAAGAGCCCTTACTCTAGAAAACAAGGGTTGCTGAGGCGTTACCATAGAACTGACATAAGCCGCCAGCATTTCTGAAGACGGTGTCATGCTCTTTGCGCTGAGGTTCAAGTTCATGTGTCTTTTCAGTGGTTGGGTCTTTGGTTTTATGAAAGGGGAGTGAAGGACACGGAAACCTGATGAGGTTAGAGTACTAGACTTCCCTAGAAGACTCATTTCTCTCCCTCTTCTGAGATGTGCATAGGTCATAGCCGTAGAACCCGCAGCCTCTCTGGGGCCCTGGGAAGACGAGAGCACGATGAATCAGCACATGAGCAAATGTGGGGCTTTGTGGTCTGTCTTTATCAAGGATGGCGGCTGAAGGGTAGGCATTTTTTTTTTCATGATCAGACAATATGCCCCATTCAGTAGTTGCTTAGATGAAAGTGACTCATTTCTTTTAAATAAAGTGGGCTGTCCCACAGGAGGTGACAGCACACAGCAGAAACAGAATCATATACTCCTAGGGTCATTTCCCAACATAGTTTCTAGGTATTGTGTGATGTGACAGCTTTTTGGAGTGGACATGGGCCCTCCAAGGGAGGTTGGGAGAACTCAACAAGATGGCTACCTGAGGACACCCTGACATCTTCCAGTCTTTAAAGCTGTGTCCTGGGGTCCCAGCCAGAGGTCATTCTAAGAAGTGGTAGGGGTTTCTGTTTGCTCACAGAGGCCTGGGGATCTTCAGGAACTGGGGCTCGCTCAGAGTTTAGGCTCAGAAGAGTTATAAGGAGGAGCCAAAAAGACTGGATGAAGTCATGTTACAAGGGCTGGGGAAGTGGACCAAAGAGAAAAACTGGACTTTTCTTTCCCAAGCCAAATCAGGCCACTCTTCATCCCACCCTCCTTTCCTGAGCACCACAGTGTGCACAGCAGAGTGTGACCCAGAACAACATCCCTAGCACAGGCCTTACCCGTCTCCTTCTGGCTCTTTCAAAATACAGCTCCAGGGATGGCTGATTTTGATTGTCAACTTGATTGAATTAAGGGGCACTAGGGTATTGGTGAGGCACACCTTTGGGAGTGTCAGCAAGGGTGTTTCCAGGGGGTTTAATTGAAGAGGGAAGGCTTGCCTTGAATGTGGGTCATCCCATCGTAAACTGATGTCTCTCCTTGAGTAAAAAGGAACAAAGGAAAATCCATCGGAACACCAGCATCCTCAACCCTGTCCTCCTTTTGACCCAGCAAGATGTGAGCAAGCCACCTCCTGTCACCAGACAGCTGATAATGCTATCATGCTTTCTCTGCTAGGATGCACTGGATTGCCACTGAACTGCGACTGCAGTAGACCTATCCCCCTTACATTGCTTCTTCTCAGGTATTTGGACACAGCAATGAGGAGGTAGTTAATATAAACCCCCAATCCTTTGATTCTCCTTTCACCAAGATGCGAGATGTCTCCTCTCCCCTTGAACCTGGCCTTGAGACTCCTTGACGAATGAATACGGTAGAAGAGGAGCTGTGCCAACTTCTGGACCCAGGCCTCCAGAACTGGCAGCTCCCACTTCCTGTCTCTTGAGACACTCTTGGGACCTAGCCACCACGATGAGAGGATGCCAAGGCAGCCCATGAGGAGGAAAGGCCAATGTTGAGAAGGGCCGACTCTCCAAGTCCACAGGCCTGACCAGGCACTTGGCCATCCCTAGCATCAGGATGCCAGCTCTGAGAGCAGCCATCCTGTACCCCACCCCCCAGTCAAATGCCCCAGCTGGCAGGACATGAAGAAGAGAGAACCCATTCACTCAGCTGCCCAGCCCAGGTTTCAGATCCACATTCTCAGTAGATGGCTGTTGCCCCCTTAGTCTCTAAGTCTCTGGATGTTTCGTTCCTGCAATAGAAAGCTAGGGTCCCTGGCTGGGAAGAACCCGGGGTTCCTCTAGGCCTGTAAATGGCACTGACGTTTTCCTTAAAACAGCCCTAATCCAGCTAGCCTGTAAAGTTGTCTTTCTCTGACAAACAAATGCACCAAACATCCCCACTCCTCTGAACGAAGGTGGCAGTGATCAAGCAGCCATCCCTTATCCTCCCTTCTCACCCTGCTTCTCCCTCACAACCTTCTCCTAGTTTTTCCTCTTCCCCTTTACTAGCAGAAACCATCTTAGCCTCAGTCTCCCACAAGCTTCTCCTCACTGCATGCCTAAGTGGAATCTCAGGGGTGTGTGTGTGTGTGTATGCTTGTGTATCACTTAGAAATTAGCCATTCATCTCTTTAACTCTTTCTGTGTATGTTACTCTGCGTTTTCTAACTTTTCTGCAGTGGACAGAGATTGGATAGCTTCCAAAGCTAATGTTCATGGTTCACCAGACTTCACATTCTGATGAATTTCCTTCCAGTCTTTCATCTGTATTCAAACATCTGCTGTGTGTTTAAGACCCTGCCATAAATACAGTCTTGAGTCTTGACTTTCCACTGTCCTTTATATTTTAGGAGTCTCTTTTTCTCAATAAATATTTTCCCAAGGCCGACTTTAATGACTTTATACTGCCCTCGCATACATAGACTTCTTTATAGTGTTTTAGCATAAATAACTCATTTAATTATTTACTTAATTTGTTTAATAGAATTTATTTGACATTTAGATTGTGATATGCATATATATTTTATACACAGACATATACACATATGTGTGTATGTCACATCCTTATACATAAACTTCTTTGAACCTTTACATTTTTAGTCTTTTCACTGTTTTTAATTTTTTCAATTTATTGGTTACTTAACAATAATAAGCACATTATTATTATTATTGTTATTATTATTATTATTAGTAGTAGTATATTTGTATGGTATGCCACACATGCCATGACACACATGTGGAGATCAGAGAACAACTTTTAGGAGTCAGTCAGTTCCCTCATTCTACTCAAGTGAGATCTAGGGCTCACACATGAGTTACCAGGTTGGTACAGCAGATGCCCTTCCCTGCTGAGCTGTCTTTCTCAGCCCTGCTCTTTGTTCTTTTGAAACAAGCTCTTGCTATGTAGTGCAAGCTGGCCTTGGGCATGAGACCCGCCTTCCTTGGTGTGTGTGTAGTGCTGAAGTTATGGGCATGCTCCCCCTGGGCCTCATGTTGATTCTTGATAGCATAGCACAAAAGTTCAGAATCTAGCCTTCAGCTTCTGGCTTGTTACCTGGGGGCATCTCCTAAGCTTTATTCCCGGGAATGGAGTGTCCAAAGGAAGAAAAGATCAGGACAAGATAAGAGATGTGTATGTGGATGGCAGAAAAGACTCTTGAACTTGGCTCACAAATATCTCAATGTCCTGGTAGACAGTTTTTGTTTCATTATCAAAATCTACTAAGAGAGAAAAGGAGAATTAGCAGTGGACGTATGGAGAGATGTCATCCACATATGGCCACATTTCATCTTCACAAGGACCATGAGTTGAGACTGTCCAATGCTATAAATGACAAAAATGGGAGCTAAGCAGTGAGGTAGCCTGTCCAAGGCAGACAGCTGGTAAGAATGGAGCCCCAAAGTGAGACCTGGCCTGTCCAGATCCAGAGCCAGAAATATCAGCCCCTGGTCTGGCCCCAGGCTTTCCCTATTGATGTAAGGGATGGAGAGAGACTAGGCTTCCCCTGCCTTTCCCTTCCCTCCTTGCTCGTTTTAAATGGCTCTTTCTCTGTTTGAATAGGAGTCAGTGGAGATGACTACAGGAAACCTCTCTCCAAGGGTCACAAGAAATGGGACACCATCCCCTGGAAGTTACTGATCTTCATCGAAGAATGTCTGCATATGAAGAGGAAGGCCTCCTCTTCCAGGTCTCAAGCTGGTCTGGAGGTCTTTGGGAATGCTTCTGGGTGAGGGGTTCTGAGTTGATCTCACTTGCATTCTCCTGGTACATAAGCATAAGCCCTGCCATGAGCAATGAGGAGGGGGTGGCCACCATCGGCTATATGGAATCAAGGACTATTGGTGGTGGGTGCTGGACCCGTCCTCGGAGTCTGTGTCAGGGAAGGGCCACAGAGGGCAGTGGATGGTAGGGGGACATGCCTATCCATGTAAACCCTGTATTTAAAGCCTGGCTTGATGCAGGAAGATTTCTCCTCAATCAGAGTTTGTCTAAACCATCATGCTCCTGGCCATTAAATTGCACTTACCCTTCAGGTTCCCTTTGCCTGCTTTGCCCCCTGGGGAGTCACTCCAGATGGACCCACATAGCTCTGTTTACATGCCGCATTCCATGTGGGTAGCTTCATCTGGGGGTGACGGTTAAGGTATTTTAAAACAGTAAGGATGAGTCTGGTCCTCAACTAATCTGAACAGAAAACTGGCTCTGCAGGAGTGTCTCCCAGAGGCCCTCTGTGGCAGCAAACATTAACTCCTTGGGTGCTGCACGGGATGAAATCTGCCTATGCCAGGAAAGAGTAGGCGATCAAGGGCAGTAGAGAGGTGCAGGGTAACAGCTACTTCCCAAGGCACAAGTTTGCCACTGTTACAAACTGGTATGTCTGTACCAGTGCAAACAAGTATGGCTGGGGCTCTGCCCAGAGGGGAAAAATGAAATCCTGGTTTCTCGGGGTCACCATAAGTGTCTTCTCTGACTCCATAAGAGTCACAGGCCCCTTTCTCTCCACATCTCTACACACAGCCCAGCCTTGGCTTCTAAAATCTTGTTCTAGCAGCTGTCATATTCCAACTGGTCAGGGACAAGCTTAATGGGCCCCAGGGCCTTTTCCCAGTTACATAAATGGTGGTGATGGTGTGTGTGTGTGTGTGTATGTGTGTGTGTGTGTGTGTGTGTGTGTGTGTGTGTGTTCCACTCTCTTGTGCTATGTCTTGACATTTCCTTCATGGGCTGCCTTTCCTCCACTACAAAGTGGGGTGGGGTTTAGAAACGCCAGTCTCTGTAGCCCACTCAGTCCCTAAAATGACCAGTTCTGTTGTCCCCCTCATTGTGGAAAATGATGCGGGAGTCTCAAATGTTCAGAATGTCCACTGGTTCCAGGGCTGATACAGCCACAGTCTAGCTTCATCCCTAACAGTAGGGATAACAGTAGGAGAGTCGGGCAGGTTAAATAAGTTCAACCTGCTGCCACGTGTAGAACGTTTGACCCTCAGTAACCCTCAGGGAGCGTCATCTATTTCTGCTGTCTCTGGTTAACTACAAGTCTCCCAGATGCTGGGGTTTCCCCTCCCCTTAACTAATTGATGCTCAAAGCAGCCACAGCTGAGTCCCTGGTTGAGCGACCATGAGTGGGTGATCGCTAGGCTGGTCCCACATTGGGAGGAAGAGAGCTGACATTCACTGACGGTTCATTCGGGACAGATCCCGTACTAGACACCAACTGTACATTGTCCCATCCAGTCCTCACCACTTGACTCCTAAGGGCAAGGAAGCTGGAAAAGGTGGGAGCCATGTTGCTGACAAGTTTGTAGATTCAGACTTAGGTCCATGGGCCTGCGTGGCAGAGCCTAAACCCACCCATGGTGAACAGCATGAATTCTGTTGGGAAGGCAATTCCTTTTCTAACTAGTTTTTTTTTTTTCCCTCCTCCCCCTCAAAGCAGAAAGTTGACACTCATGTTTAGAAATGAGACTCATGGGGAGCGGCATTCTCCCTAAAGCCATCCCCCACTTCTTTCAAGCCAGGCTTAATGACCCAAACTGCCAGCAAGGATGAAAGAATCTTGTTAATGAAGTCCTCTACCACGGGAAGAAGATGAAAGAAAAGAGGAAGAAAAAAAAAAAAAAAAGAAAGGGGTAGGGGAGGGAACAATCCTTCACAAATATTTTCTGTTAATAAATTCCATTTTGCCTCTAAAATGTTTGCCAACTCCCTAAGTGGACGGATTTTTCACATACCAGGGCAACCATAACCGAGAGGCCTCTCCGGTCGGCCTGCCTGCCTGCCCACAGACTCTGTGTGGACAGTCTCCCTGGGGGCAGCCTCTTGTGGATCGTGTGGGCTTCTCTGGAGACGTTCCTTTGCCGTGAGGAGGCTCAGGGGACTGGAGGAAGGTGTTCTGGAACCCCGCACGTCTTCACATGCATATGCCCTCCTTTCCTGCCTCCTCCTCCTCACCCCTCCTCTCCATTCCTTTATGCTCCTTCTCCTGAGCCAGAATGTAGACAGCTTCCCTGCCACTATTCCAGGTGCATCTAGCTCCGCGCGGTCCCCAGCCTGTCTCTTCCACCCACTCCCCTTTTCTCCTTCTCTTTCATTCTCCTTCCTCTCCAACCTGCTGTGGTGTGGGAAGGAAGAGGTTTCCAGATCCTAGGTACCTTTTCTCTATATTCTCTATATTCCCAGCACCCTGCTTTCATGCAGAAACAGATTTCACATATTTACTAAGGGCATATTTCTGGTGTCTGTTTCCAAAAAGGACACAGGGTCTCAATGTTGGGTTTGGAAGGGATTTGAGTTAGCTCCAAGGGCTTGTTCATCCTTTACTGACTTTGCTGAGCTAATAGTGATCGGGAGACTTCTGAAGCCATGGGGAAGGTGTCCATTCATCAGCTGGTTCTGCCAGACTGGAGAGCAGATGTGGATCTGCTGAAATGGGGCCACAGGGCTGGTTCATCTTCTCCCTGATGGAACATCTCTTCTACCAGCTCAGCTTTTTCCTTCCTTGGAGCGGAGAAGAGCTAAACTCCACCGAGTGGTCCTTACCAGCCTCACTAAGACAGCGCACCCAACATGGCTGCCTATTTCTGAAGAAGGCACACTCACTCTTTTATGGCCCAACAGTAGGGTGGATTTGCCTTTTCCATTTTTCCTTTTGGTGGACATTGAATACTTTCTAAGAGCCCGATGACTTCTTATTCTTTTATTTTAAATAATTTTATTACATTTTATTTTATTTTTTTTATTTTGTGTGTGGGAAGAGGAGGGATACAGACACTGCCACCGTGCATGCGTGCATGTGTGTTGTGTGTGAGTGTGTGAGTTTTCTCCATCTACCACATGAGTTTTGGGGGAACGACATGCTTACCTGTACGTTTATGTACCACATGCCTGTCTAGTACCCATGGAGGCCAGAAGAAGGCATCAGGTTCCATGGAACTGGAGTTACAGATGGTTATGAGCTACCATGTGGGTACTGGGAAGCCAACCCAGCTCCTTTGAAAGAGCAACAATTGCTCTTAACTGCCGAGCCATCTTTGTAGCCCCCACGACGACTTTTTATTCTATAAGATCACAGAGTCAGAGACTTGGGTGGTCAAGAGCCGTCTAGGTTCATGATACCCAGGCCTTAGTCTGCATTCCAGGTAATCTTTCCTTTCTCTTCTTTAGCTGCTACTTATTACCACATGATGCTGGAGGCTAAGAACGTACCGGTAAGTAGAAGGTACTCCTGACGGCACTTAGTGTGTGCTGAAAGAGATGCAGCATCCCCACAGGACTCGGCTGGTGGACAGCACGCATAACCAGAGCCGCCTTTAATCCCTCTCCATGAGATACACTTTACAGTTGGAAACTTCATTTCAGCATAAACTATTTGACCCTATAATTCAACTTCTAGTATTTATTCTTATCTGTGTGTGCACATATATGCAAGTATAGCAATATAATGAGGTAATATTTGTTTACAACAAATTCTTTGTCAATATAATGCTTACAGCAGCAAGTGACTAGAGGCATCCCTTAAGTCTTCCGATATGGTGTTGGATTAAAAACACCATGGTATATCCTCGATGGAATTCTTTCCAGCTATAAAACACGTGAGTTAGTTTTACACAGAGACTCATAAAATAATCTCCAAGAGATATTGCTAGGAGAAAAGCACAAGGTAAGAGGGGAGTTAAGTGGCTCCTGTGTTTGTAAAGGAGGCCAGCATAATGGTGCTTCCCCATAAGCCTAGCATTTCGGGAGCAGAGGCAGGAAGATCAGGAATTCAGGGTCATCCTTGGCTACATCATGAGTTGCAGGCCAGCCTGGGCTACAGGAGACTGTCTCAAAACCAAAAATGAAGAGAGACAGTGGTGAGGATAAAAAAAGAATATGCTTTGTGTGCATCTGTGTGTGTGTGTGTGTGTGTGTGTGTGTGTGTGTGTGTGTGTGTGTGTGTGTACATGCATGTGTAGGTGCACTCAGGCCATAATGTGCATGCAGAGATTAAAGGACCTTTGAGACCCCGCTTTTTGCTTTTGCTGTGGGTTCCAGGAATTGGACTCAAGATATCAGATTTGCAAAGCAAGTGCTTTTACCCACTGAGTCATCTCACTGGCCCTTCTTCAAAAATTTAATTTTATCTATCTATCTATCTATCTATCTATCTATCTATCTATCTATCTATCTATCTATCTAGACCAGGCTAGCCTCGAACTCACAGAGATCCGCCTGACTCTGCCTCCTGAGTGCTGGGATTAAAGGCGTGCGCCACCGCCCGGCTTGATTTAACTTTTAAAAGAGGTGAGGACAGTAGCAAACTAAGGTGCGCGTGCGCCTTTGGTGAGGTGGGAGCAGCCACACGGTTTTATCTGTTATTCGTGTGGGGTGATGCTGCCAGCTTCCGCATTGCCAGGTCCTTCAGTTTTTCAAGAGACTGGAAATACTATGTTCGAAAAAGGATCTGACTTACAAATGGTGGCTCAGAGTTAAAACCAAAACCAAACCAAACCAAAACAAAACAAAAAACCAGAAGCCATCGGGTTAAATGAAGTAGGCATATGGCCATGTTCTATCTGAACCCGACAACACATGATCCCTGCCATAGAGGCTCCAACACCCACCAGGAAGCTACCGTCATCACTGAGGAGAGTGGTGACAAGAGCCACTTAGGTCAGGGGAGGCGGGATGGCAGGACAAGCCAAACATGTCGAAGATAAAGACTGATGTGTGTGGCAGGGCTATGGTGACAGGAAACGGATATGTGATGACAGTCGGATGCAGGGGAAACGGGACAAAGAAATGGGCGATAACTATCAGATAAGGGAACTTAAGAGGTTTGTAGAATGGGATAGCTTGAAGACAAAATGGAGTAAGAATGGCTCTCACAAGGAGACTTCAATTTTCGCCTCATGACCACCATCTTCAGTGATTTAAAAAAAATGGAATATTGATGATAATACCTTTCATACGAGGTGCATGCTAATCCGTGAAATACACACACAGTGAAATGCATATGCTAAAAAAAAAAAACTTGTTGCTCTCAGTACTGGGTTCTGAATCCAAGCCTTGAGCATGCGAGACAGGTGCTCTACCACTGAGCTGCCGCTCCAGCCCTTAAATGGTAGTGTCACAGACTTTTGCTGGACTTCACTCTCCAGCATCCTCTTCCTGGTTAGCAACCAGGCGGAGGTCACTCCATCTCCTTGGCGACAGTTCCCGGTCCAGGGACATTTCCTGATCAATGATAGCCTAGAAGATCAATTCTGGCACTATCATTAGGATTGAACCAGGGTTGGGAGCCTGAACTATTGCACCCATCTGACTAGATAGAGGGGAAAAAAGCCAGAGACAAAGCCAATATCATTCACACGGTGATAAGGAGAGAGAAATCAGGACCTGATCAAGGAATTAGTATCCGAGCCTAGCATTTTCAGATTACACTTGAGCCAGTATATTCCTTTTTCTCTTCAATGTGTGCATTTTAGCAAACAAACGCAAGCTTCCACAGGTAGGAAATCACTTAGTGCGAGGTTACTTTGGTGTGTCACTGTAATAAAATACCTACCAGAAACAACTTAAAGGAGGGAAAGCTTGGTTCCTGGTTTAGAATGTCTCCGTTCATCATAGCAGAGAAGCTATGGCATAGCCGTGCAATCTGTGCTGGCAGGAGCCTGCGGTGAAGGCTGTTTCACACCATGGTAGACCAGGAGGCAAAGAGCACACCAGGAACCAGGGCACGCTACGACCTTCAAAGACCTGCTCCTACTGACCCATTTCCACCAGCTAGGCTCCACCCTTTGCAGGTTCCACAGTCTCCCAGAGTAACTCCTCTAGCGGAGGAACGAGTGTGTGAAATGTTCCCAGGTACGTAAGGACAGTTGGGCTATTTCAGATTCAAATCATCACGTCGAGTGTCATCATGGGTAGCTTTAACTGTTGACTTGACAGCCCGGAGTCATCTGCGAGGCCGGCCTCAACTGAGGAACTGTGTGGATCAGATTGACTTGTGGCCATGCCTGGTGGCGATGGTAATGGTGGAAGACTGTCTTGATTGTCACTTGATGAAGTCGAGCCCAATCCACCATGGGCAGGACCATCCCTAGGAAGGTGGTCCTGAACTGTATAAGAAAAGAAGCTGAGTGTAAGCCGGCCGGCCTGTGGACCAACTAGCAGGCAGCATCCTCCACGGTTCCTGCTGTACTCCTGGCTGGGAAGTGAGTTCCTTGGTCAGAGGTAATGCTGTGGAGTTTAACAAACAGGCCTGCCTTCAAGTTCCAGCCTTGAGTTCCATCAGTGATGGAATGGGACCTGGGATTATCAGATGAATAAACCCTTTTCTTGCTTAGGTTGCTTTTTATTGAGAATGGTTTATTACAGCAACAGAAATAGAGCTGGGATGCTCAGTGTCTGGCATCCTGGTAGCCTGAGATTTTTCCAGCTTCTTAATTTCCTTGGAGACTGTCGTTGGGAAATAGCGTGGCTCTTAACAGCTGAGAGCGTCAGTTCCTGCCAGTAACAGCCCCACAGCAGTCTTGTGAGACGCTTTCATATCTGTGAGAACGTAGCTGCAGAGTCAGGTCTGAGCCAAAGGTGAAAGAGAAGGAGACAAAGCCAGGAGAGAGAGACAGGTAGGAGCCAGACTAGAGGAAAGAAGTGGGGCAAGGGAAGCTGATGCTGTTTTTAGATTCCAGAGCTCGGTGGGGAGGCTTGAGATTCTGTAGAACAGAAGCATGCCGGGCAGTCCTGGGGCTTCGGTGCCCTCCAGCATTGTAACAGATGCCTCCAGGATGTACAACTGCAGAAAAACATCAAAGGGCTGATGCTGTTTGGGTAGAAGTGAGGCCTCACTGGAGCTTAAAGCTGCTTGTGTGTGTGTGATCTGGAGCCTGGATGTGTGAGTGTGTGTGTGTGTGTGTGTGTGTGTGTGAGTGTGTGTGTGTGTTTGTGATATGTGATGTGTGTGTGGTGTGTGTGTGTGGTATGTGGTGTGTATGGTGTGTGGTGTATGGTATATGTGTATGTGGTATGTGGTGTATGTGGTGTGTGTGTGTGTGTGTGTGTGTGTGTGTGTGTGTGGTCAGAGTGGCATCCAGTCCCACTTACCTCACTACCTTCATGAAGAACTTAACTGATGTATGGAATCTGCTAGGAAAAAAAAGTGTTTTATTGTTATTGGTTGGTTTGGCTTGAATTAATTAATTGAGACAGCTCATTATGAAGCCTGCCTTACCTGGAACTTACTATATAGCACAGGCTAGTCTCAAATTCTGAGATCCACCTGCCTCTGTCTCCTGAGTGTTGAGACTAAAGGTGTGTGTCAACATGCACAGTTGGCTTGATTGAATTTTGGTTTTTGTTTTTATCTTTATTTATTTGTCTACCTGGCAGAGTCTTATATAGTCCCTGCTGCCTCAAAGTTGTTAATGTAGCTGTGGATAGCTTTGAACTCCTGATCATCTTGTCTTTACTCCCCTAGGGTTGGGATTACATGCAGGCACCATCATGACCAGCGCATGTGTTCTGCTTTTAGTCATTGCTTAAGCTGCTACAGCTTGGGATAACTTCCATGTTGCAGCTTCTCACTGTTTGGCCCATCTCATCTTCAATCTCCTCGCTTGGACTGAGAGGGAACAAGGGATGCGCGTCATTCCTATGCCTCAGGCTTTCTCTTCAAGAGAAAGGGAGAAAAATGATCATCTTAATGGACTGAAAGATTTAAAGGCTTCTTGGATCAATTAAGACTGAGGTTGTAGCATGTACAGTACCACTGTTAGCAAGCACACTCTTACCAGCTCAAATGGACCCATTCATTCATTTATTTTAGTTGAAAATAGATCTTCCTCATGCAATATATTCTGATTACAGTTTCCCCATCATCTAGTCCCTCCCAGATCCTCCACACCTCCTCACCCACCTAAAACCACACCCTTTCTTTCTCTCTCTTATCAAAAAACAAAATGACTTACAAGTGGTGGCAGTGCACACCTTTAATACCAGAACTTGGGAGGCAGAGGCAGGTGGACTTCTGAGTTCGAGGCCAGTCTGGTTTACAGAGCAAGTTCCAAGACAGCCAGAGAAACCCTGTCTCGAAAAACCAAAACCAAAACCAAAAAAAAAAAAAAAAGAAAACAAGCTGGCACCAAAAAAATAAAATAAAATAATATAAAATAAAAACAAATAAACCAGAATAGGACAAAGCAAACAGGAAAAAAAAGAGCCAAAGAAAAAGCACAAGAGACACACAGAGATGCAGAGACACACACATTTGCAGACACAAACCCATACAAACAAAACTGGAAACCATAATATACACGTAAAACACCTGCAAAGACAATGCATGGTGAGACAAAGAACCTCTAAAAATACCATTGAGTTCGTTTTGTGTTGTTCATCTACTTCTGGACATGGCGCTTGGCCTCAAGTGTGGTTTGTGGACCTAGTGAGTCTCTGTTGGAGAAAACTAAATTTTCCTTTGTAAGCAGTTATCAGTTGGAGAGAACTTCCAGGTTAGGGGTTGTGGATTGTGTCCACTTCCTCTTTCAGCACCGGGGCCCCGTCTGGCCCGTACCCATGCAGACTGTGCATGCTGCTACAGTCTCTGTAAGTTCCTTTGTGCATCAGACCTGTTGTACTGAGAAGCGCTTGCCTCTTTGGTGTCTTCTATTCCCACTGGCTCTTACAGTCTTTCTGCCTCCTCTCCCATAGTTTCCTAAACCATAAGTGAAACTTCATTCATTTAATGAACATATAGTGATTACTATATGCCAGGAATTATGCCGTGTATCAGAGATACAAATCTGATCAAGAAATACAAGAGTTAACACACTTTCATGTACACACAATTCAGGTAGGTATCACAAGAAGAGCTCAGGTGCCGTGGGTCCCACGTAGTGAGCCATCTTCTATGAACTTCCTGTATCTGTGCATTGGGTGTGTGGGGATTCTTCTCATGGAAGGAAGCTAAGGAGCCTCCTATGTGCCTTTCATGATTTTGCCTTGAGAAGGCGCATGGACTCGGATTGGGTTGCAAAGCAAATGTCCGACTGAGCAGCATCAGTAACCAAATGCAATGTGGTCCCACCTTGGCCACTGCAAAGCCAAAGCAAACAGAGCAAAGGTGTAGAATAACAGAGACAGGTTTATTACCTGCCAGAGGTAAGGGGTGTGTGGGAGAGCATTTCAAAGCACTGCCCTCCTTATAAAGGGAGCAATGGAGATTTTATTTGGGGAGCTCTACATATTCACATGGGAAAGCACTTTTGAGGAGGGCAGGTTCCTCAGCACATGCACTTCAGAAGTATTGTATCTTCCTGAGAGTGCAAAGTTTAAGGTCTTAGTTCAGGAGGGAAAGATGGTGAACGCATCCAGAGCATGCTTATTTCAAAGTCATGGAGCACACAGTTTGATACATAAAGTGATAGGCAGGATCTTTTGAGTATGGCTATCTTATATCATAAAGGAGCACCTTTGGGAAGGCTCAGCTCCCATCACAAAGTTTTGGGTGGAAAAAAGAAAGGATCTTTTGAAGGTGTTGTCACCACAGGAGTTTGCTCCTCAGAGTGCCTGTCTGTGCAGGTTGGCAGTGAGCAGTTCACGAACCCAATGCACAGTATAATCAGGACCAAGTAAAGTGTTTTTAAAATAAAAAGGTAGAATCCTGGACTTGGCAGCTGGAACTCCGTGTCAGTGGGTTTGGGGTAGGACCTTACTCCTGCCTTTTTGGAACTCCCTACATTAATTCCAATGGAGATGGTCCATAGACCATGCTTTGAAAAAGACTAAAGTTACCTGATTACTTGGGTGTACTAAAATTTCCTCAGTGCTAAGTCCCATGCTTTGAGTTAGAAGAATCATTCACAAGGATCCTAAGAGTGTATTCTCACATGGAGCCTAAGAGTGTCTTCTCACAAGGATCCTAAGAGTGTCTTCTCACATGGATCCTGAAGAGTGTCTTCTCACATGGATCCTGAAGAGTGTCTTCTCACATGGATCCTGAAGAGTGTCTTCTCACATGGATCCTGAAGAGTGTCTTCTCAAATAAAGCCTAAGAGTCTTCTCACATGGATCCTAAGAGTGTCTTCTCACATGGATCATGAAGAGTGTCTTCTCACATGGATCCTGAAGAGTGTCTTCTCACATGAAGCCTGAGTGTCTTCTCACATGGATCCTAAGAGTGCCTTCTCACATGGAGCCTGAAGAATGTCTTCTCACATGAAGGAGCTTCTCTCACAAGTTACACAGTATGACTTTTTCCTCTATGGGACCTGTTAGCAGTAACTGGAGAAAATCTGTTTGATTAAAAACTATGCATATTGCCGGGTGGCGGCACACGCCTCTAATCCCAGTACTTGGGAGGCAGAGCCAGGTGGATCTTTGTGAGTTCGAGGCCAGCCTGGTCTACAGAGCGAGATCCAGGAAAGGCGCAAAGCTACACAGAGAAACCCTGTCTCAAAAAAAACAAACACAAAACAACAACAACAACAAAAAAAACTATGCATATTTAAGAGTCATTCTTACTTCAGATTTATTGAAAGAAATTGTGTGAAATTGCAATGTGAGGACTAAATAGTTCCCAGTCAGAAAAGCACCTAAATGAGGCTGGATATCAATGGCATGGAGCACTTGCCTGGCTTTTGTGGAGCTTGGGTTTGGTCTCCAGTACCACAAGACAATGACAAATTCCTAAATATCCTAAACAAAGAAGCAATGAAAATTATTGGTAAGATCCTGGGCACTGAAGCTAGTTTGACAATTTTCAAATCTGAGTTTGTTCACTTACTGGCCTTGAGACCTTGGATCTATCACTTTACTTCTTCGTGTCTCAGTTTTCTTGTACAAATATGAGGCTGGTTATAGCACCTGCCTCGGGGGAATGTCACAGGAGTTAAGTGTGTTAACATGTGTGATAAACACTTAGAAAGATAGTGCCTATTATTTAGATCCCAAGAGAGAACCTAAAACTAGGAACGTAGGTCTGCATTGACCCTCACAGTCTCCATGGGTGAGTAGTTCTGCTGTTCATCTCTAGGGATGGGAAATTAAGTCTGGAGCTTGTGGGAGCTGATGTGGTGGCCCTGAAACACCAATACAAATTCAGGATCCTGGAAGGACAATAATATCCTGCAAAAAAACAAAAAAAACTATAGGGTATAAAAAGCCCATCTGTAGCACAGAACATGGAAAAGAAGCTTGCTCACTTTGAACTGAACTCTAGCTCAGGAGAGGGAAACATCTCCTTTAAGAATTCAAAACCACCATCATGACCCTCTGGCATGTCAGGGTTTACATAAATAGTTCTTGTATGACCTAGGAATCCCTGGGCTAAGAAATAACATAACATAAACTTTGGTCTGGGTCAATTACACCGTGTTGGAAACACACGCTGATCACACCAGATCGCTCCAGATGATAGCTCCACTAACGATGAGCTTGCAATCTTAAATCATGTAAGACACAAGGGGAAAAAAATGTGAGCAAGAGTCTGCAGGCCCAGCAAAGAGCAGGATTAGGCCTTCCAGAACCTTAGATTATAGAGCCACCTTAGATCATGAACAAGGAGTGTTACAATGTCTACCAACATAAAATAAGGTTTCTGAAAACCACAACGAATCTAGAAATAGAAGTAAAAATCAGTCAGGTTTTAAATATAAAACAAATAGTATGTTTTCTTAGAGTCAAAAAAAGTTCATTAAGATTTAGAACTTCATGAACACACTAAATAGCATATTAGATATAGCTCAGGAAGAATTCAAGAAGTTGGAGCTAAATCTGGGAGATTATCTGGCTAGAGACTAGGTGGAAACTGACAGATAGTAACAGACAGCATATGATGGAAACATCCAACATGCATGGAAGGGAAGTTCAGAAGAGAACGGGGTGCCAACTGGGTGTGGAGTGTTTGGAGAGAATGGGACAAAAGTTGATTGAACATGTGATAAAGATGTTTGGCCCAGAAATCATAACAAACCCCAAACTTGACAAAGAAAAGCCGTCTTTTAGATGTACCTGTGAAACTGCAGGGCACCAAGGGGGGAAAAAAAGAATGTTTATAACAGAGAACGGGGAGAAGGAGTGAGGTCAAGGTCAGCTGAGGGTGCCGAGGGAGAAGCCATGAGGCCCATGAGAGTCCTGGGACCGTAACCCAAGAGGAAAGCAGCATAAAGGAACTTCTGGTGGACTGATTGAGAGGCACACGGAGAGAGCAACTGCAAAGCACACAGAAAAGCCAGGCATGGAGGCACATGCCTGTAACCCCAGCTCCGGGAGAAAGGGACAAACTTGAACAGTTTCAAACCGTGGCGACATAGTGAGATGCTACCTCAAAACAGGGCATTATGGGTAGACAGCACTGAAAGACACATGGAGGATCTAGAGTTGGGACAGAAGGCTGCTAAGAACTCTTGAATTGTTGCAAGGCTACAATGAGACAAAATAAATAGGCTTGTTAAGGAAAAAGAATTTTCCAAAGGATTGTTTTGCAGTGACTGTGGTGTGTGGAAGTGAACCTATTTTGGGACTCTTTGTTCTCAGTTCCAAACTGCTGGTTTGTTTTGCTTCTTCTTCTTTTTTTTTCCTTAATCTTATTTCTAATAGCACAGAGGCTTTTCAGCGCTCTGATGTGTGCTCAGATATGTGCTGAGTAAACGTTGAGGAAATGCTTTCGTTTCGCTTCGGATGAACCATCCTGCGTGCAGCAGTGACATTTTCCAATAGAAATTATAATACATGAACCCACTTCTCTTTTTATTACTGTCAGCTTCCGCTGGTCTGTTTAGTCAGGTTGCTCCCAACAAGACCATTGTCTAGTCATGGCGAAGTCCCTGAAATCCTGTCTTTGGGTGCGGCTTAGTATTTTTACTAAGACTAAAAGTCTCCTCCTGAGCTGTTGTTGGTGATGGAAAGTTGGGAAACATTGACCCAGGAAACTTTAATAAAGAGTCAAGCACAGCCTGCTAATGAATGTGAGTGAATTAGAAAAGGCTAGCCCCGGGAAAATGCTGAGTTGAGCCGGGCACCACTAGACTCATTCAATCCTTGATCCCAGAGCTTTTTTCTTTCTGGCCTGTGAACTGAGGACACACTTGGCAGCACCGGGAAGAGCCTGTCCTTCCGGCTCATTTTCATTGAGTGTGACCGGGAGACTGCCTGCCAGGGACTTGAAGTCCTGCAGGGTGAGCGCCTGCTCTCTGCCATGTCAACTGTAACGTGAGACACGGAGAAGTCACCATGACATGGCTTTAGAGGCATTATATAACCAGCACAGACACAGTCATGGGGAAATGTAAGAAGTGGACTAGAGAGCAAGGAAATAGCAAAAGTAGCCGAAGGGGAAAGAAACCATAGTGAATTAGCGAAGGTCGAAGTGTTCACGGAACAGGAGGTGAACAGTGAGGAAGGTTCCTGGTAAGTCAGGCAGAGGCCAACCCAGAAACAGTCCTGTAAGCGAAGGTCAGAATAAACATGTATCTGGGGGCCTCTGGGTGGGTATCAAAGCCTGTTATGATAAGCATGTTATGAAAGGACCCTTTCTTCTTTCTTT
>CABHPQ010169831.1:46152-90138 GCA_902168405.1 Peromyscus aztecus
CTCTCTCTCTCTCTCTCTCTCTCTCTCTCTTTCCCTCCCTCCCTCCCTCTCTCTCTCTCTCTCTTTCTCTCTCTCTTTCTTTCTTTCTTTCTTTTTAGAATGCTTGCTCTGGCTGTAGACGGGTGCTTCTATTATGGGAAAGAACCAGCAGATAGGGACACCCACAAGGCAGACATTGAGTAGTTATGAGCAGGCCCCACCCACATGGCTGTAGTTCACATGGGACACAGGAGAACTCAGGAGACACTTCTTCAGGATACACAGTAGGAGCTTGGTGACTTAATGTAGACTTGGAAGTAAGGAGAGAACTCACAAGGATGTTTGGGATCGTGGCTTGAGCATTAGGTGGCTGGTAAAAGGTTCTCTTTTCCTGTGTAAGGACAGAGCTGTGGCCTGTAATGGAACAGGACAGGCAAGGGAGACTCAAGGAAACAAGAGCCAGCTTGAGAGATGCGCAGCCTGGGTTGTCCGCCCTGTCACAGGGTCCACCAGGGAGGACTTTGTGCTTAACGGAATGTTCTGCGGTCTTCATCACTTTGGCAGAATACCTGACAGAAGTCACTTAAGAAAGGAAGGGTTGTCTTGACTCACAGTTTGAGGGTGCCATCTGTCATCATGGCAGCAGGAGCATGAGGCAGTGAGTCATGTTGTGGCCTCTTCAGGAAGCAGAAGGTGAGGAAGGCTGGTGCTCAGCTGCTTTCTCCTTCTCATTCAGTTCAAGATCCCAGCCCACGGAATGGTGCCGCTTACAGGTGAAGCCAGTCTAGACACTCCCTCACAGACATACGCAAAGTGTGTCTCCTAGTCCAGTTGACTAGGTATCAACTACCAAAACTGGCTACTTGAAAACCAGTGATGATTTCACCTTTGAACTTGTATTTTTGTAAGTGAAGATTGATGTTATAATGGAATATGTGTGTGAGCAGAGCAGATAAATATAAAGATGTGTGTCTTCTATACCTCATTGCTCCATTCAGATACTATCCAGTGGACACACTGTTTACGTAGTCAGGTGACACTCACGTGGGTACACAATATAAGCATGTTTTAGAATCTGGTAACTGATTACTCACAGAATACTGGGATCCCTTATTCATGTCCTCTGTCAACATGATTGACCAAGTCCTCTCTGAAAGGCTATTGGCATTCAAGTCAGAACTGGTTTCAAATGCAGAAGGCGGGGTGGTGGTGGTGGTGGTGGTGGTGGTGGTGGTCTAAGACATGATATGACTAAGAATGTTTTCTTAATGCCTATTTCTTCTTGTATTAGCACCAGCTTATGGTGAAAACGGCCTAGAAGGAGATGGAGGCACAGGGCAATATTTATTAAGGTCAAATGTCATCAGAATAAAGATGTATCAGAAACTTTGAGTTGGTTTTGGGCAGTGTTTTTACTCTTTGGTAAAAACAGAATACCATAAAATGCAAATTTTGCAACTCAGGGATTCTTCTGCATGCAAGTCACTGTTCTTAGGTTTTCATTTAAATTCAGCATTGTAGAATATAAACAGTAAAAATAATGCTAATGATTTAAAGTCTTAATTTTTCTTTCTTATTTTGTATGGCTAGGAATTGAATTCAGTACCTCCAACATACTAGGGAAGGTGGCTCCAACTGAACTATTATTCCCAACCAGCACAAAGAGAGACCCTTACACAGTGTGACCGTAACATTGTAACCACTGACCCTTTTCTTGCTAATACAAGAGACCTTATGTGTCTGCCCCCAACAGACTCATTTCTGCTTTCACTAAAAGGATAGCAAGATTTAAAGTAACAAATCTGAACTCTTCCCACTCCCTCCCTCTCCTTATAGACAGGGTTTCTTTGTGTAGTCTTGGCTGTCTTGGAACTTGCTCTATAGATCAGGCTGGCCTTGAACACAGAGATCTGCCTGCTTCTGCTTCCCAAGTGCTGGAATTAAAGGCGTGCACCACCACTGGCCCGGTGAATGAACCTGAACTTTAAATGGGCTGGAAACAGTGTGCCGTGGTGCTGGCAGCAGCTGGTGGGAAGGGATTTATTTTAGCGGCTGTTCTGGGGTGGGTGATTATTCACTTGTCTCCATAGTAAAGGAAGGCTCACATTTTTTTTTTTTTTGAAGGGGCTGAGAAACTACTGGATGTTCGGTTTTCCTGCCCCTGACCAGATGTAAATCATGGATGTCAAGTCTTCATACTCTCCCAGGGTTTGACCAGGATGCACTTGTGAAAGATGTGCAATGTTCAGTTATACGTGGGACTGTCCAAGAGATGCTTCACCATGGAGAGTGCTTCACCTGTAACACCTCTTCCTGGAAACGTGGTTCCCTGGTGAAGCTCACCGGGGATGATTCGGGCTCGGCTTGACCCAGTGCCTCTATACATCCTGTTAGAATCTCATGAAGCCTTCTCAGTTGGTTTAATTATTTGCACTTAGACCCCCCCCCTCCCCCGCTCCAAGGAAGGCTTTGGCACTCCCATGGGGCTGAGGTCCATGTCAATAATACACATTCACTCAGGATTTCATTCACCCATGGCTTCCTCCACTCCCACAGTTGCTCTTGGTTACCCATCCTAGCCACGGTGAGATTCTACTGCTGAAGACACCATGCATTTTGGCTATAGAGCATAGAGAAAACCAATCATAAGCTGACTAGGAAACTTCCTCCCTGCTGGCTAGCTTTTGTGGTGCCAGTGGGTGGGGTGTGGGCGGCTGTGGAAGAAAGGCATCAATGCTTACCCAGTATGGGATACTGCATGCCACACCATTGACTGGCCAGGCAAGATATACACCTACTGATATAGTAGTGGAGCTATTGCTATGGAAAAACTAGCTGCTTTCTGATTGGATGTGAGGCCTGCTCCATAGGCGGGAATTTCATGCCTCATCTGTGCTCTTGGTCAAAAGCCCATGGTGGGGAAGGTCATAGGCCTTGCTTGGGTAGAGCCTGCTACTGTTATTTTGCTAAATGATGCTGTCAAACTGCCTTCTAAATATTTATGTTTATAACCGTAGACCTGGGCTGCTCTCCACCTTGGTCAGGGAAGCCTCTTTCACAGTGGGCATCTGTAAATGGAGAGCTGAATAATAGTTGGTTAATTTGTTGAAAATAAAGAGATGCGGTGCTTAGCTCTCAACTGAATGTCTGTATTATTCTTCCCTGGAAGGGTCTGGGGATATCATGGAAGAGACGATAGAAGGAAGGTAAGAGCTGGCAGATGAAGAGGAATGACACGAAATACCATCTTCTGGACATGACACAGCTGTCGGAATCATGAACTCATGGCAGCTGTGGCTGCCTGCACAAGATCTACACAAGGCAAGGCCAACTGAAGTCCTGGAATAGATGGGTAGGAGATCTCCAGTACCCACTCCGTACTGAGGAGCTATTGGTAGTGGATAAAAGCTGGACAAGGGAGAATCACAGGAATTCTTCACTGAGGATGTGGCCACTTGTAGTTTTCCACACTGCCGTGGATGTTCCCACACCCACGCACACACAGGCAGTGTTAACTGGACTCAGTGGGCTAGAAAAGAAAAGAAGCATGAATTTGGGAGGGGTCATGTTGGGATACTAAAGGGATTGGAGGGGGAGATGGGGGATATAATTATATTTCATTGGCTATAAGCATGAAAGTCTCAAAAAAATTAAAAAACAAAATAATATAATATAAAATAAATATAAATATAAATAAAGAATTGTTATTTTAAAGCTATACTTGCAAATAGTGCACATTTAAGAAGCTGTGAGAATGGCAAAGTTAACTTAATTTTGTATTTCTTATCTCCGCTCTACGTCAATGTAGATAATTTGTTCTTTCCATATTTATACATGAAACACTTTGTGTGTGTGTGTGTGTGTGTGTGTGTGTTTCTCAACATAAAATCTGCTTGGTCTGAAATCACAGGGATGAGGCACTGTTTGGGCTTTTGTTTTACACACATAGTCGATTGCAAATTTCTTCGACAGGGTCTACGGAGACGGCTCAGTGGGTAAAGCGCCTGCTGCACAAGCCTGAGGATCCAAGTTCGAATCCACAGCACATAAAAGCTGGGCACGGAGATACACACAGGTAACCCCACTGCCGGGGGACTGGAGACAGGAGAACTTTTGGTCCTTGCTTGCCAGCCAGTCTAGCCAAAACAGTGAACTCTGGGTTCCATGAGAGACCCTTGTCTCAAAACAGAAGGTGGAGGGCCAGCGAGCTGGGTCAGCAAGGCAAGGTGCGTGCTGCACATCCTGGTGACCTGAGCTATGGACTTTATGGGCTCAGCAACTGTAGAAAATGCACCATACCGCTGCAAACGTGGAGACTACAACTTTCTATGCCTAATGCTCTGCTTTCTCTATGAAAAATGAAATCTGTTAATTAAACAGAAGAAAGCTTTAATCACATGCCATGTTGACTTTGGGCAAATGGCTAAGTAGACAGTGTTGGAGAATAAATATGGCAGCTACTCTGGAATGTCCTGGGTAATTAATGGGCCTGGTCTCTTGCTCCTTTGTTGGGGTGGGGGGCACTCCAGGAGGAATCATCAAGAACACACTCACAGGCCAGTCTCTCCTTTGGGCTTTGTCTGGACTTCAGGTGGTCCTGAAGTTCTGGAAATTCTGGAGGTCAGGGGCATCAGTGAGTCAGGAAGACAGGTGAGAGATGGGCTGAGACTCTGGGCTCTCTTGAGCCATTCCCTCACCTGCAGCCACAGCCGCCAGCTCTCCTCTTTCCAGATCCCAAGGCTCTCCCACAGATTTCCTAGGAAAAAATGGCTAACTCTCACCTCCATTTTACATCACCTTCATTTTGCACACTCTTTACGAAGGAGTCCTGGAGAGGTAACACAGGTAGGTCAACGTTACCAGATGAATAGTGGAGACCTCCCTTTTCCCTGCCTTCCTTCCTTCCCAGCTCTTCCTCCTCCTTCCTCTTGTGCCAGGCCTACGTGCATGACAATCGCTCCACCTCAGCCTCTTGTCTACGCTTCGGCAACACTAACAATCATTTGGCCGTCCAGGGAAGAATCATCATTCTCTATCTCTGAGGTCTGGAGGGAAATCATGGCTCCTGCATGGCCCAGTTCAAACACCTCTGCTGGATGCACCGCCCTTATTGTATACACAAGAGGGCAGAGGTCTTGCTGAAGGTCAGGCTGGGAGCTAGGTAGCAGTCACCATGGAATCAGACCCAGGATCCTGACCTCTCGGTCGGTGCCCTCTCCCTGCGATACTTTGCCTGGGTCCTGTTGTGGCTCCTTTTTTTGTTTATCGAGTGGGAAACACCCTACAAGCCCAAACATGAGCTCTGCCCTCTATGCGTGAAAACAGCAGCCCACACACAAATCATTGTCACCACCTGGGCAGCGGCACCCCCCCCCCCCCAAGTGCTGTGAGATTCCTCTGATTCTGGCAGGTTATTTGTGCCTGCAATTGCACGACGCTTTCTTCGGGACCCCAGGGCCTCTGAGTAGGTTCTTTCTGGAGGTGGGATGAACCTTTGGCTTAGAGTTGAAGGTGACATCTGTGATTGTCCTCTGTGTCACTGATGTGCTTAGCTATGCACAGTCTTGTGCTATTGCAGCCAAATCCTGGGGTGGGTATTAGTCTTAACTACGCTGTCCGACTCTGTTACAGAGGAGACAGTTTCCTCGCGACTAGTTTGGTGTTCTCTGCTTAGGTGGTTCATAGCTAATGGTGCTCAGTTCCTTACGCTTGAGTTCAAAGCCATTTGACCTACTTCTGATCATGAAAGGGGAAGGGGAACAATGCTAAAAGTCCAGAGGCAGGCGAGCTTTTGAACTTGTCTAAGGGCATGACACACGTGAGAAGGAACCAGGCTTGCAGCCACTGAGAGCATGCTACAAATAGCACTGCCCATTGGAACAGTCCACAAGTTGACCCCTGTGGACACATGTCCTAGATAGTTTTATGTCAACTTGACACAAGTTCAATCATTTGACAGCAAGGAACCTCAGCTGAGGAAATGCCTCCATAAGATCAGACCGTAGGCAAGCCTATGGGCATTTTCTTAATTAGTAATTAATGGGGGAAGACCCAACCCATTATGGGTGGTACCATTCCTGGGCTAGTGATCCTGGGTTCTATAAGAAAGCAGGTTGAGCAAGCCCTGAGGAGCCAGCCAGTAAGCAGCACTCCTCCATGGCCTCTGCCTCAGCTCCTGCCCCCAGGTTCCTGCGCTGTTTGAGTTCCTGTCCTGAATTCCTTCAATTATGAACAGTGATTTGGATGCATAAGCCAAACAAACAACTTCCTCCACAAGTTGCTTTGGTCATGGTGTTTCATCACAGCAGTGATAACCCTAACTAGGACAATGCATGATCTCTTAGAAAAACAAGCAAACACCTCTAATGGACTTACTCCTAGCCTTGTACAGATAATGGATCTGAGGCTTAAAGAAGTAATAAAATAGAACTTGGACCAAGCTAGAATCATGATTAGAACACTGGTTTAGCTGACTTCTAAACCCAAGTCAATAGTCTCTGAATAAGGATGGCCAAAACTCAAACTTTTGAGTTTTGAGAGATGCTAGGAGCCTCATAAACAGTGTGTGCATCATACTTTCTTGGTAGCCATCTTCTGGTCTTAACTTTCAGTCCACCTTGCTATTTCCATCTCTTATAGTCTTCTGAAGAACTTAGGGTACCAAATAAAACATCAAGAGAGTGTAGAGCCCGTGAGTTTACAAACTAGATATATTAGCAAGATGTCCTGGGATGGGAGAGATGGGTATGCCGGCTGCTATGGTTTGAATCTGAAGTGTTTCCCACGGGCTGTTATATTGAACGTTTGCTCCTCTAGCTTGATGGCACTGTTTGGGGGAGGTTTTAGTTCCTTTAGGGGGTGAGGCAGAAGCAGGTGAGTAGGAGCAGGCCTGTGAAGGCTATGGCTGGGCCCCTGGTTCTAGTACTCTATCTGCCTCCTGGTTATTGCTGTGTGAACAGCCTTCACTGCACATTCTTGATGCCATGGACTGAGCCGCTCTCCCATGCCTTCGCCTCTATGATGGACTGAAACCATGGGTCCAGGTAATTCTTCCCTCCCTTAGTTGCTTTGGCCAGGCACTGTGAGGCAAAAGTAAGTAATATGCTACCTGAGACATCAGCACAGGCTCAAGTGGGGTAATGAACAGAGGCAATCAGCAGTTTATCCCAAAGGCAATTAAATCAAGAACATTGTGATCTACTGAGTGGTTCCCCTGAGCAGCCACAAAGAGCCAAAGCTTTTCTCCAAGTCTACCAGGGGTTCTGAGAGTGTACCAGGTGGAAAAACTCAGAGTCCGATAAACCTGGGTCTTATTCCCCGATCCAACTCTGCCACTTCCCAGCTGAAGTACTTAGGGAAAATTACCTAGATTAAATTGAGATTCTTGTTGCATGCTTAGCCTAGTCTCTGATGTATTGCAAGCACTCAGCTAATGGTTGCTGTGATTATGGCTGCTATTAATATTTTCCACGTTCAGCTTCTCAGCAAGTTGGATATAATTCTTTTGACAGCCAAAGTATCTAAACTTCCAGTTCGGCCAAGCCTTTCAGAGGATCCAGTTCAGTCCTTGCACTCTGGGTCAAATGTATTGGCTCTTGCTTTCAACTGATATTCACTTCTCAGCCTTAGCACACTGGACACTGGCCAATTGTGTTGGCCCTTTCCAAGGTTGGACTGAGGCATCTTTGTGAATTTCGCCAGAGCCCAGAACCTATACGCTTTTTGGAAAGTACTGAAGCCCAGACTATCCCAAACCATAAAACCAGTTCTAAGGCATGTGGTGGTACATGCCTCGCAGCATGCAGGAGGCTGAGGCAGGAAGATTACAAATGTCAGGCTACCCTGCTCAAAAGAAAAACCATCCACCCATCCACCCCCCAAACAAACCAAGCAAACTCCCCAAGAATACAGCCGTTGACATCCTGCGAGCAACTATAAATTCAAACACGTGAGCCAAGTCCAGTGCGATGGTCAGTGGGTAAAAGCACTCGCCAAACAAGCCTGTAACCTGAGTTTGATCCCTTGGTCCCACAATGGAAGGAGAAAACTGACGAGACACGGGGAAACTTCCCTCTGACCTCCATATGTGGACTGTGGCACAAACATGCCCTCACTCACTCATGTACATCATATATACTCCACAATGGTAGTAAATAAAGTGAAAAAAATACTTGAACTAGACATTCTCTGGGAGTCTATAAATCTTGTGTTCCAATCTGTTTATTTCAGAGATCAAAACACTAAACGCTGGAGCTAGGGTAAATCGTATGTGACTAGAGCCACACATGATTGGAATAGCAAGGCAATGCCAATGCCTTGGAAGCCTCAGAAGAATATGCAATCACGCATTTATGTGGATCTTGTGGTCTCTAACCCAAAGCTTCACACTTGTACTGTTTCTGGACTATTCGAGTGCACACGAGTGGTTCCCACTCCTGAGTGAATGTAGGGAAACAGCCCCTGCCTTGTTGTCTGTGTAAGTCACGTGTCAGGCTGACCCATGTCTGCAGCATTGAGTAGCTCATTGGAAGTAGGAAACATCGAATAATTAGAATCCTACAGTCACATGCATGTTTTAGCTACGGCGATCTCAACCCACCACCTTATTCTACACATGGGGAAGCAGAGGCCAGGATAGGGAAGGATCACATTCAGTGTCACCAGGTCCCACTGAACAGAAGCAGCTCTGGAGTCCAGTGTCACTAACCACTTCACTGGACAATGTTATGCTGGACAATTAGGTGCTCAATAGGGTGGTGGCTAATCTCCTTTTTACCCCGAGCCCAACCTTTTCCCACAACTCTTGGTTAGCTCTCCCTTCCTACTCAACGTCCCTACTGTTGGAGACAGAGTCCTCCTGTATAATCCAAGCTGTTTTGGAACTGACCATGTAGTCTAGTCTGGCCTCTAATTTGTGATCCTTCTGCCTCAGGCTCTCCAGCAATGGGATTATAGGTCTGTGCCACTATGTCTGGCTAATATCTGTATTTGGATGGGTGACATCCATCTTCATTATCCCAAACAAGAACTCTGTAGTGTGTGTGTGTGTGTGTGTGTGTGTGTGTGTGTGTGTGTGTGTGTGTGTGTGAGAGAGAGAGAGAGAGAGAGAGAGAGAGAGGTGTCAGGGGATGGGGAGTAAGTTCTTCTGGAACTTCCGCTTTCTCTTGGCCAGAAAGACTGTTCTAGTTGACACTGGTGGTGCCAGTGTATTTCACTGGGTAGAGGAAGACTTTCGTGAACTCTGGAGCTTGGTGACATTTCAGAATCAGTTTCTTCTTTTATAATCAGACATACATCCAGCATGCACTGGCCCAAGAAAGAGCATCAGGGTGTCAGTGAGGAAAGAGAGAGGACGTGGGGAGACAGAATTAATTAATTAGATAATTCCATATATCCAACACCTGAAACTGTTCCAAACCTTCTATCATTGATAAGTTGATACCATCTATGTTTAATACCACACAATATAAACGGGTGAATGTGAAAAGTTCCATACTAGAACAAACACAGAGACCTGCAGCCAGACAAAATGCAAAGAGTGAGAGACCTCTGAGCACTCAGTCCTAAATAGGATGTAGCCATCAAATCCCTCTCCTCAGGCCTCAGGGAACCCTTAGGAAAGGGAGGTAGAAAGGGTTTAAGAGTCAGATGGGTGGATGGCACCAAGCAAACAAGGCTCTCTGAATCAGCAGGATTGAGATACATGTGAACTCACAGAGACTGAAGCAGCCTGCACAGGGCTGGCATATGTCTGAGCCAGGTGGGGTCCTAGAGCTGAAAGAAGTGAACATGTGCCCCCATCCCTAACCCAGAAGCTCTTTCCAACTGAAGCAGGTTTGGAAGCCCCGGCTTCTCCCTTCTGAGGTAGGGTACTTTCTCACTGACTTGGGGTGTGGAAAGAACAGGAAAGTGAGAGTAAATGATAACACCACTTTTTCCCGTGATATGGGGGCAAGTATTTTTAACAACCCTAGACCTAGTTTTCTTCTTCTGTACACTAGAATAGCAATACTGCCTCGTGTGTCCACGACCCCTCACAATTTCCACAGTTTCATTGGATCCACTTTCTCACTAGGCTTCTGAGAGTTCCAGTCTCTTTGTCTACATGCTTAGACCGATGGAGGAGACCAGGTAACCGCTGAATGGATGAGGAAAGCAGAGGAACTTCCTTCAGTGCAGTCATCGCCTGCACCAGCATCACAGAGGCCAAGAACAGAGAGGTGAGCTGGGTGGTAAGTAGGTTGGTCTGTGGAAGAGGCAATTGTAACAGAGTTAAGCTGAGAGAACTTGCTCAAAACAGTCCTGAAGAACATTCTCCTAGCTTTCCTTTGAGATGCAAGAAGTTCTGTCATCCATCTATCCACCTACCTACCCACCCGCCTGCCCATCCATCCATCCATCCATCCATCCATCCATCCATCCATCCATCTATCCATCCATCCATCCATTCATCTGCTGTGGATTCCTCTGTCTCTCCATCTGCCTATAAAATCCATTCATTTATGTATAGATCCATCCATTTACCCATCCACTCATCTGTTGAGTCCAGGACTGCTCAAACTCATAATGGAAAGTTAGAGTTGACTAAGACAAAATGAATCCCTGAACTTCCTCTTGAAGTTGAATGACAGGTAAGGCTTCAGACTTAGGTATTCGTATCCTGGGTTTATCTTCCAACTCTGCCACTTCCTTGGGCAAAGTCTTGTATGTCTCAATTTCCCTGTCTGTCTGTCTGTCTATGTATGTATGTATGTATGTATGTATGTATGTATCTATCTATCTATCATCTATCTAATATGTGTAAGTGTGTGCCTGAGTGTGTGTACATGCACCATGTGCATGGAGTGCCCATGTAGAACAGGGAAAATGGCAGACCTCTTGGAACTGTAGTTATAGGCAATTGTGAGCTGCTAGATGTGGGTGCTGGGAACTGAACCTGGGCCCTCTGGAAAAGTAGCAAGTTCTCTTAACCACTGAGCCACTTTTACAATCCTCTCAACTTCCCTATCTTTAAGGATGGAATAACAACACTATCTGTACTAAAGGTGATCTCAATAGATTAAATGAAACATTTAGGTACAGCGCTTAGCAGAAAGCCTTGTGTAGAGTAAGTACTCTATGTTGCTAGCTATAGCCACTGCTAAGAAGTATTAGGGCAGACAAAATTTGAATAACAAGTATTAGAACAGACAATATTTTGACTCTCCATGGAACCCTGATCAATGGGGTTTATTAAAGGAAGCTGGACTATCAAGGCAGGAAATAAACAACAAAGTATAACCTAGACAACGGCCCCTAAAGGCCATTATGCCAATTTTTTTTTCTCTTCTACTTGGGCAGAAGAATGAAATATAAAACAGTCTCTATAAGAAAGAAATTTAGACGCCACTAAAATGTGCAAGTACTCACCCACCACCACACAGGTCCACCCGTGACCCCTTTGATCATGGAACCAGCCGTCAGCTAGATGCCATCTCTTACATTAGTTTTATGAGCCTGCCATGACAGAGAACCACCACTTGGGTGTCATGAACTAACAGAAACTTAGTCCTCATATTCTGGAGACCAGATGCCTGAACTCAGCATTCTTGGGTCAAAATCATGGCGTTGGCAGGCATATTCATTGGTTAAGTTTGTCATAACAAAGAGCCACAGGCAGGATGATTTAACAGCAGAAATTACTGAGGGTGGGAAATGAAGACTAAGACTTTTAGGGCTTGCTTCCCTCTCTCCTTGGTGTGCAGACAGCTGCCTTCTCATGGCCTTGACCAAACATGGCTTTCCTCTGGGTGTCTCTTCTTCTCCATATCAGGACATAGGCCTCATCCCTTCCTCATTTTGATTTAATCACTTCCTAAAAGTCTTTTCTCCAAGGATAGTAACATTCTGAGGTACTGGGCCTGGGCCTTCAACATCTAAATTTGGGGAGAAGGACAATCAGCCTCCGATAATGAGACTCTCCGCTTCAAATGCTGAGCTACGGACACTCTTCGGCTTCTAGCCACTGGTCTCTCATATCATATTACTGATTCTTCTGCATGTGTCCTCTCCTGCAGTGTTCCTGTTATAAGGACACTTGTGACAGCATTGAAAACCACCAGGAAAATCTCTTCATCTTAAGATCCTTAATCCATCTCTCAGGACGGCCCTGTTTCCAAATGAAGTTACACCAGCGGTTTCCAGAGAGTAGCTCATGGCTATCTCAGGTGGGGGATTTTTCAACCTCTGTGCCATTACACAGATGGAAAGCAACATGCCGAGCTTTATAGAGAGCGGGAGCAGAGAGAGGGCTGTATGGATCCCAGGATCTGAACTCAACCCATAGCTCCTTCCAGTCCAGGTAGCCGTACCCCAGACAAAAGCAGATCAAGACATGGACCCTAAGAGGAGACACCAGTGACTTCAAGAGGAGACACCAGTGACCCCAAGAGGAGACGCCAGCACCAGCAGCTTGGCAAGGACCCTGGGGCAGGCAACCTCATTATCAAGTTCATTTGGGTATTAGATCAGAGACTCATACTGTGGCCACGCAAATTCTTAGAAACCAGGGATTCGGTCTGAGCCCCATTGGCAGGACAATTGAACTTACTCTGGAAAATGTCTCGGGTGCGAAGGGCCAGGGCTGCAACAGTAGTAAGAATTCCAACGGGCAGGCCGAGGCGGGAGCCTGTGTTTATTCTCTTCAGGAATAAACGGCTTTGCTCGGTCTTGTTCACAGAGACACTGTGAGGAACCAGCCAAGGTAAGGATGGCTACCTTCTGGAGGGAAGGGGTGGGCCTAGGCGTGGGAGGGAGACAGGGCTAGGACTCTGACTTGTGTGTATTTTAGGAAGTAGACACTTGAACAAACACAGGACGGGGTAGAATGATCAGCTACCTCCTATTTGGAAAAGGCTGCAGGTTCTATGTTCTGAGAAAGCCCGCCTACTCAAGCGGAGAACGTAGTCGCCTCTCTTCCACACCCACTTCGATGAACGATGGTCGTGTCGAACGGCAAGGCCAAGGCCACAGCTCTGCTCCTCCAGGAAAAGGAAAGGGCTTATGTGTGCGAATCTCACCCAAACAGGCAATATGAAAGGAGATTCCTTTACTGGACGGTGAACTCAGCTGGCTGAAGATTTATTGGAAACAACAGAGGCTTAGCAGGAATAGAACATCCTTGCCTTAACTCAGTCTGGGCCTGTACCATGCAGTTGTTCCATGGAGTGGGAAACCTAACCGCCTTAGGTTCCGTTCCTACATCACTTCTTCAGTGTTGCTCTTGTTCCTGGGATCCGTCATGTGTTGGCTCCTCTCATCTTCTGTCTGCTTCTCACACTCGCCCTTCAGTTCAAGTATGTGCTGTATCACGTGTTTCTTACTTAAAGCAACCAGAGAGTTTTCTGCTCTTCCTACTTGGATGCCAACTGACATCCTTGGGGGAGTCTTAAATACGATCTATACATATGTGACTTATTTAAGGTGGCTTCATATGAGAACAAAAATGGGCAAAGGAATGCTGTTGATGTCTACGGTAGACATAGCCAAGACAAGATGGAGGCGTTTAATGGCCAGATCTGAGATGAGCGATGTCTTTGAATGTTGCCATGAGTCTGAAATTTGAGCCACAAGTAGCTGTGGAGTATAAGGCTGAATGGAAGACCCAAAGATGGGTGTATACTGCAGCAGCAGGAAAGGCTGAGCTGAAGTGCCGAGGACAGAGGAGGCTCAGTGGGCTGGTTGCAGGACACGGGAGTCAAAGACAGCAAAGCTGGAGAATAAGTAAGAAAGCCATCAGGAAACTGTAGGGGTGTCAGGAAGAGGAGGATGGGGCATCAGAATCAGCAAGGAGAGGAGTCAAGAGACTCCTAAGGCCCCTGTTAGGAGCTGAGCTGTGGGTGTGTCCCAAATTCAAATGTGGCTGTACGGTGAAGATAGAATCTTTGAGATGTAACTGAATTAAAAGTAACTGAATTGCCCAGCGGCGGTGACGCACGCCTTTGATCCCAGCACTCGGGAGGCAGAGCCAGGAGGATCTCTGTGAGTTCGAGGCCAGCCTGGTCTACAGAGCGAGATCCAGGACAGGCACCAAAACTACACGGAAAAACCCTGTCTCAAAAAAAAACAAAACAAAAACAAACAAACAAAAAAAGTAACTGAATTAAAATTAAAATGTTAGCTGAATTTAAAAAAATAAGATGTGTTGTGGCACATCCTAATCCAGTATCACTGGTGTCCTTGTAAGAAGAAGAATTCAAGATGCAGACATGCCCACAGCGAGAGGACAGCCATCTGTAGCGAAGGAGAGAAGCTCCAACCCCGCTGGTGCATTGATCTGGCATTTGTAAGCTCTGGAAGGATATGGAAGTTTCTGTCATTAAGTCCCAAATGTGTCAGTGGTTGGGGCAGCTCAAGCAGGCTCATCCAGCTGACCGGCGCATGGTGAGTCTTTTGCTCCAGCAAATATTTTTTTTAATCCCATTTTCTCTTTTCTATTAAACCCTAATAGAAGACTATTGAATAAATGTCCTAAAAAAAATTCCCATTTGAGTCGAGCACCTTTAATTAAAAACTTAAGCATTGTTAATTTGTTGAAGCCCATTTGGGCCACAGCACCCAGCCTGTGTTCTCCCCGGAGACCATCCCTGGGGGGGCAACTGGTCTGCATTCTTTCAGCCCTTGTGTCCGCAGACGATATTCCGGATTGGTTTGTTTGGGCTTCACATTTTTCGCAGTCTTGGTCCATGAACACAGATCTTGGCTTGCCCGCTTCTTGGCCGCCTGTTCGGTATTTCTCAAAGTATGACAAGCAGAGCAGAGTACAAGAGATGACATTAGCTGATACAGGGACCAGTTAAACAACATGGAATGGAATGTCACAGAACTATCCCCTTGAAGATTAAATCAAAGAGAAGTGTGTGTGTGTGTGTGTGTGTGTGTGTGTGTGTGTGTGTGTGTGTTTGAATCATTGTTAAGTGCTTGCTAATTCCCTTCTTTAACAGAGAGAGTACAGGCTGTGTGCTTCCACAAAGTTACGGATCTGGTTAGATTTCCATACAGCTGTTATTGCCCCGTGTACTTTTATGATTCTATAAGGTGAGTGGTCTTGGTCTCTGGTTTATGCTACCAGAATAAGATTGTTCTTATTTAAATTTACTTAAGAGGAAACAAACCAGGGTGCTTTGAGTTAAAATAGGCTAATAATCATGCAGATAAGAGAATATTTATGTGACACAGACCCGTGCCTAGTCCTGGCTCATTTACTGAGCATGCCGCCTGTATATCAGAACGTTACTTACTGTAATCTTGGAGAAGACATGCCTGACCATCATAAGCAAATAAGGAAGCCAAGCCACAGCAGCCTGTATCTAAACATAAGCTTCGGGACACTGCTGTGGGAGGCGGGCCTCATGTCTTCCCTCTCATCTGTAGACTGAGGCTTTAAGAACAGCTGAACTGATGGAGTCCAAGGGCTGCCGGGAGCAGGAAGAAGGCAGGGGTAAGCTTTATGTGACACTGAACGGTGGGGCTTAGAGGGTCATTTGGGAGCAATATACTGTCCTTAAGAAGTTTGCAGTTGAGTCCACTTCTCATTTTCTCTGGACCTTCCAAATCCCAGAGCTTGGCCTGAATACTATATACACAGGGGCTGCATAGGCACATGGCTGCTGCAGAGAGCTCTGGGCTTGGGTTTGATGCTCTGCTGTCTTGATATTCCTTCCTTCCTTCCTTCCTTCCTTCCTTCCTTCCTTCCTTCCTTCCTTCCTTCCTTCCTTCCTCCCTCCCTCCCTCCCTCCCTCCCTCCCTCCCTCCCTCCCTTCCTTCCTTCCTTCCTTCCTTCCTTCCTTCCAACAGGGTCCTGGCTGGCCTATAACTTGTTATATAGACCAGGCTGGCTTCAGACTCACAGCTATCCACCTGCCTCTGCTTCCCAAGTGCTAGGATCAAAGGCATGTGCCCCCACGCCCAGCTCATCGTGAGATTTCTAACATATGATTGCATTTGTAAGTCAAGTCAGATGGGCATTCACGGGAGGCTTGGTGTGGTCTAACTCCCACCATCTCCCAGGCATGGCTCGGGTGTATTTGTCCCCCTGACCCTGGCCCCTGACCTCTGTCTGGTCTCCGGTCCCATCCCCAGCTGCTCTCTGTCTGACATGTCAGTGCACCATGTTCTTCTACTAATCTGCCTTCACATGGATGCAGGCACAGACAGGACCCAAGCTGGGTGTGCACCCCAAGATGTCTCACATGGGGCAAGGTGTGGCTGTCTCTCCTCAATGTGTGGTGCCGTGGCTTGTTCAGTGGGCAGCTGAGCAAGGGCCTCTTACCCACACTCCACCCAGTGACCCAGGGCTCCTGCACTTAGGTTGGAAGTCCCTGGAAAATCGCCTATCTATCCACTATGGGTCCAGACAGCAGCATATTCATGGGAATAACCCCAGCTGGACCCCACTTTTTACTTTACTCTGCACCCTATAATTCCAGAGTTGGGCCTGAGTGTGGTAGTCAGAATGTGTCTGTGTGCATCCAATGTGTATTCATATGGAAAAGCAAGACTACCCAGAAACAGGAAGTGTTTTGGGAAGCTGGGGTGGAGATCAGGAGAATCCACATAGATTTGACCCAGGACAATGAGCAAAACCTCAGACATTGGTTCCCCCTTCAGCCCATCATCTTGCCATGGGATCTGTTTACTTATCTGTAAAACGAAGCAGCTAGACCATTGTATGGTCTGGGGTTAAAATAGGGATGGAAATCTATGGGCAAGTGCCTAAATTCTTGGCACTTCCTATACAACGTCTGGCTATGACAGCTTCCCTACAAACTCAGTGCTGGACCACGGGGGCCTCTGAGTCAGGAGTCCCCCAACCAGAAGTGTTCTGAAACTTCCTTCTGCACCCATCCTGCAGTAAAAGCTGAAGAATTCAGAAGGCTAAGCCAGTGGTAAATGTGGCTATAACAGAGCACCAAGTAAGCCTGCAAAGGAAAGCTTAGCGAGGTTTTGGCACAATGGCAGAGTGAAAATTATAGCAGACACACGAGGCTTGAAAAACTGCCTGGAGAAATCAGGTACCCCCCACGTCCCCAAACAAAAAAGAAAAAACAAGAAAGTCACACCCAGAAAGCAGAAATGGATGCGTTAGCCATGAAGACCAGAGTCTTTGGTGAGGCGGAGCTGACTCATAGAATGTGTGTGCTGATGATCTCCTAAGGAACTTGCTTAAATCCCACAGTGGGAGCCTCTGCTGCTGCCAGTTAGCTCTCAAGTGGGTTGCTGGGACAGGGTGGGGGCAGAGCCCTGGAAAGAAAGAGCGGGTGGGTAGACTCCAAAGAATAGGAACTCTGGGGTCCTGG
The DNA here is from genome assembly GCA_902168405.1 of Peromyscus aztecus. Classification (NCBI taxonomy): domain Eukaryota; kingdom Metazoa; phylum Chordata; class Mammalia; order Rodentia; family Cricetidae; genus Peromyscus; species Peromyscus aztecus. The sequence continues at coordinate 63,468 of CABHPQ010169831.1, forward strand.
GGGAAAGGGAAGAAGAGAGGAGAGACACAGAGCCAGGGAAACCACACAGCCCCCCACACACCAGGGAAAGAAACAGACAAGTGAGTGGTGGGGAAGAGCAGTGACCAGAAGGGCAGGAAGGAAGGCCTGGATTTCTGATAGTCATAGGAGATGGGATAAATGGATGCTTTTGTTTGTGGGAGAAGATGTATTTGTATTATATGTTTCACCATGGAATTGCATAATTTGCACAAAATTAAAACGCAACACAAAACAAGACCAAATGTTAGTTATAGGCAAGCAGATTGAAAGAAGACTCATTTAGGAGTGGACCGGGTTGAGAATGTGAGTAGAAGCTCCCCCTCCCCCGCACAGTGAGCAGCACAGGTCTGGGAGAGCGCTGGGTTAAATCCCTGTTCCCCAACTCAGAGCAAAGCACCTAGTGATTTCAGTTATTTCAATTGCGGTTTCATTATTCATCAGAAGGAGAAAGTCGGATTTGTCCTGCCTGTGTGGCAAGGCATTTATAGGCTCCTCTGAGTAACAGCTTCGCAACTATAAATCACTTTGAATGCCAAGAAGTTTCTTCACTCATTTATTTATGACCAAGTAACATACTCCCTGTATCCCAGCTAAACAACTGTCTTCGCCAAGTTAAACGAAGTCACAATAGTATATAATCCAGGGCACTTCATCCTTTGTTCTGTTTCTGTTATCAGCAAAACTCAGGCTGAAATGGGGCTTCACCTGGTCCTCCATCCACTTCTTTATTCTTTTATTGGGGTCATCATTCAACTGACTGAGATCCCATGGAGGGCCAGAATCCCACAACTGACCAGGGGCCAATGGGAAGGAACAGTGACATTTTCTGTTGTGGGGGAGCACATTTGTTAGAGAGGGGTTTATGTGCCGCCAGCAGAAAGGGAGTTCTCCCACCTCTAATCATACTGGAGCTCTCCAAGATTCTATTTTAACATCTGTCACACCATTATGTCAAAGCCATGGCCACCCCGTTTCTAGTCATTCGCTGCCTGCCTTGACCACGGCCGGCCCTTCCTCATTTTAACTTCTTTGCTGTTCCACTGTCGTTAGCCCTATCCTTAAAGAGGCTAGCTTTAAAAAATTGTCACAGCTATGGAGTATGATACATTCTCTTGCAAACCCCTTAAGGACATGATCCTTTCTTGTTGCTTGTGACCATATACCCAGCGAGAAGCAGCTAAGAGAGGGGGGAATTTGTTTGGGCTTATGGATTCGGGTATAAACCATCATGGCAGAGGAGGCATGAGAGCAGGGGCAGCTCATGGCTGTGTGGCTGCTCATCACACGGCACAAACCAGGAAGCAGAAAGGAGGAGGGAAGATGTGGGCCTGGGCTATCACTGTCAAGGCCTGCCCCCCGACTACTGCATTTTCTCCAGCTAGACCCCACCTAGTCTAAAGGTTCCACAGTAGCCCAACATAGAACTTCTAGTTGGGAACCAGCAAGAGCCAGTGAGAACGTTTTACATTCGAACCATCACAATGTGTAGTGGAGACTGCTTAAAGTCAGAGTTAAGTCTTTCAAAAATATTCTTAAAATAGCATTTCTTTATTTGTTCCTGTGGGGGTGGGTTGGGATGGATAGACGGGTATGTGTTTGCCACGGCACACATGTAGAGGTCAGAGAACAACTTTGGGGAATTGGTTCTTTCCTTCCACCGTATGAGTCCTGGGGTATGAACTCAGGTAGTCAGGTTTGGTGGCAAATACCTCTACCTACTAAACCATCTCACTGGCCCCCAAATTAAGCCTTCAGGCTTCATACAAATAATTTGCTATTAAAAAAAAAACAATAAAAGACTCTACTAGTGTCCTCATCAGTCTCTCAGTGCCTAACTCCACCAACCCAACCCCAGCCCTTCTGATCCTAGCTTGGCTCTTCCCTTCTCTGGTCACTTCCAGAGGACGTCACACAGTCTGATGCCCGTGTGTCAAGTACCAATGTGCTCAGGCCCATCCATACTTTAACTTACTGCAGAGGCTGTCACCGGGGCTCTGTCCCTTTTCTGAGGACCACCTCTCTCTGCCTCCCTTCTCTCCCTTTCCTCCCCCTCCATTCCCCCTCCCTCCCCCTACTCATACAACAGGAGGATGGCCACTGTTGTTCCCTTGGGTTCCTGGTCTGTATGACCCCCTCACCTACTGAGTCACCAAACCTAATGTTAGGAAGGTATTTCCTTCCCTCGTGTTTTCTTCTAAGGGTTTTTAGAGGTTTGGCTTTTATGCTTAGTTCTTTGGTACATTTAAAGTCTTATATAAAATATAAGGTGAGAGTTAACTTGAATCTTTTACTCGTGGCTGTCCAGTTTTCCCTGGATGTGAGTATATTCTCCCCGACTTGACTGAAATGGGTTGTCTGTAACGAGGAAGCTTTCTCTTGAAGTCTTCTCCTCCATTTTCCCTGCCCTCCCTGAGCCCTCCTCATGACATTAGCTCTTGCTTTAGTCAGGGGCCATCCTGAGGGGTGGGACTCTAGTCTGTTCATATCTTCTTCACCGCCATTGTTAGTGGGGGCCAACCTTGACCACCCCCGACTGACTGTTTCTTCTAAGGATTATGACAGAAATGTGGACTGGAAAAGCACTCCCCACCCCAAAAAAAAGTTGCAGTCATCTTGAATTTGGTGGCTTGTTCACTCCACACATTTCACAGGGGCCATAGGCAGGAGAGCGATAACACAGGACCAGACTGAGCCCGTCCACCTTCGGTGTAGACCAGCAGGCCTTGCTGGGGCTCAGTGTGTCCTGACCACAGCCATCTTGGTTAAGACTGCCGTCTTGCCCGCCAGGTGACCCTGGCACACATTCTTTTAAGGCCTATAGAATAAACAAAGCTTTTGAGACAGGCCCAGCGTTTAGTGCTACACCTGCGTGGCTTTCGTAATCACAGTTTGACATGTTAATAGTTTTTTGAGAAAGTGCAGGTACATCCTGGTGACCTTTGTATTTCTCTGTATAAACCCCTTTCCTCCCATGTCTTACTCTTGCCAAAGACACACTTCTGTTCGCAGGCCCCTCGTAGACTGTATTCTTATCAATCCTGGATTTCTCTGCCTCTTCCTACAGGCTCTTGGCACCTTTCATCTTTGGACCTTTGATGATTTTTTTTTCAAAACATTCCATTTATTATCATGACTGGCACATAATTCCATTTTCTCTCTACCCCATCCCTAAACTCTCTCTCTCTCTCTCTGCTCTAAGCAAGAGACAGTCCCTCAGAGAGTAAGAATCTGATCGCTTGCGGTGTCCTCATGGCACAGACAGTGGTGAGTTTCTGAGTTTGGTAAAATGAAGCAGGTCAGTTTTCAAAATTCTGGCCTTGATTTAGACTTGTCCTCAAAGGTGTAGCGGCTGGTGAGATGACTCAGAGGGTAAAGGCACCTGCTGCCAACCCTGAAGACCTGAGTTCGATCCCCGGAACCCTCATAGTGGAAACAAAGAACTGATTCCCATGAGTTGTCCTCTGACTTCCACGTGCATCCCCATAAAATGAATCGATAAAATGTAAAAGTATTAACTTTCATCTTCACTATGTCTAATCAAGTTCCTTAGGGATAAATTATTGAAACCAAAGATTTCCTCCAAATGCTATCTTTTGCATCATCCATGACGGTGATGGCGTTTATTGCTTTGATCTCAAGGTTGCGTCGTTGACGGTCTGCAGTAGGCTTTGGCTCACTCCCTGAAGCTTTATCAATGCATCTCCTAAACCAGCTCCCCCAGTCTAAGAAAAACTGTCTGTTTTGCAAGCACAACTTCAAGTTCCAGCCACAGGTGCTCTCTCCACCTGACTACCCCAGCCTCAGATAAGCACCCTGGGGCCCTGCTACCCTTCCCAATTTCTCCCTCCTCTGTGCCCTGGTTCACATTCTCCCTTTCTCCTTCTTCTTTGCTCTGGTTCACACTTCCCCTTTCTCCTTCCACTGTCCTGGTTCACACTCCCCCTTTCTCCCTCCTCTGTGCCCTGGTTCACACTTCCCCTTTCTCCCTCCTCTGTGCCCTGGTTCACACTTCCCCTTTCTCCTTCCTCTGCCCTGGTTTCCTGGCGATGTGAAGGCAAGGCCATCCACAGTGGCTTCTTTTCTAAACCCATTCTCCCCTGTCTTCAGCCATTTGTCATACTTGGCCCCCAGGTAACTCTGTAAAATGTTAGGACCATTTTATTCTCCTGATGGAAATATTTTGAGAGCTCGTATTGTAAAAGGAGAAAAAACCACTTTCCTAGTTCATTGATTTCACGTGCTCCATGTACAGCTTCCAGCTCTCCAGCTCACCTTGTAAACCCTCTGCTCCAGGGTGACCCATCTATGAATCAGCCTCAGAAAGTCCCACACAGAGGGACAGTTCCTCAGTGGGGAAGTCTTTCCTGCATTCCCCCAGCCTTCCTCCTTTGTCCTCTCCTGCATGTGCACACACTGCCTGGCCCTGCCCTGTGTCCCCTTCTGGTTCTTTCTTCACACTGTGTCCTTTCCCTGTGGGAGACAGAGACTGTATGTGACCCTTTAGCCAATACATGGTATCGGGAATTTTGAGGTCCTGTGGCCCATGACAACATGGCCTTCCAGGTAGCTTGCGGCCATTGGCGAAGATCTGCTTCTCCCAGCAGAGGCTGCTGACACTCTGGGGGGGGGGGGGTGCCTTTAGCCTTCAACCTCCTCGCTGTTGGGACATCACTCCAGGTTCCTTCTCTATGTCTAGTGTCTATACCATCCATATGGGGTCTGCGGGGAGCATGAGTCCCAAACTGTCTTTGACAAATGAGTGTCCCTAGGCCCCAAGAGGGAGAACACTTCATCCAAGGCTATTGTGCTAGTGAATGGCAGAGTCAGGTCCAGGTGGCCTTCCTGTGGGCCTGTGTGAGCACTCACGATTACCTCTGTAGGAGGGAATGGGAAACTGTATAACATCTAAGCAGGGGTCACAGCTTCAGAGGTCCTGATGCTCTCCAGCTCTTTGACCTTGAGCGAATCATTTAAGTTTTGAGCATCAGTTTCTCCATGTGCCCAAAGTGGGCATAATACCTCAGTTACTGTGAGCACTGAATTTCGTGCTTGCAGAACATTATATGGGAGACAAGATGGTGCTGTGTGAAGAACAAGACTTTGGCTTTGAGTCTTAGCTCTGGCAGTTTTGGGTGGCATAACCTAGGAGGAATGATCTGACTTCTCCACCCAGGACCGGTTTCCTTGTGAGTAAATGGAGAGTAGCAACTGTATTCTCTTCATCGGGGCAAAGGCGGCAATACCCTGTCTATCAGCATGTAGTGGAGTGTCTGCCATCATAGGTGATCCCTGTGTCACCCCCAGACTCCCAGGAATATTTGTTTCCTTCTTTCCTTTGTGAAAAAAAAATACTATAAACATAATAATGGGAACCACATTTGGAGAGAGAGGAGAGTGTGTTTTCTGGGACTTTAGAGCATTTTGGGCCATCACTGTTACTAATTACCAGCTTGGTTCTGTTATTGTGTTTGTGTTTCTCTCCTGCACTAACCTGCAAACAGCCCGAGGGAGGGTCACCGCAGTTCAGCTTTGCTTTCCCAAGTAGGGCAGTGTTGGATCCGTAGTGGGGGATCAAAAAATGTTGGTTGGAGAGCCAGGCCTAGTGGCACATGCTTGCAAATCCCAGAACTCAAGAATCTGAGGTGAGAGGATCCGAGGTTCAGGGCCAGCCTCAGCTACAAAGCAAGTTCAAGGCTAGCCTGGGCTACAAGACAACCTTGTCTCAAAAACAAAACAAACGAACGAACGGACACTTTTGCTGGGTCGCTCTCATGCTTTGGCTCTTTAGGGGAAAGTCTGATGCGTTGCCGAGAGAGAGAAGTGCGAAGGTGCTTGAAATATCCACTTAGTGGGATAGGAATCTAAAACAATGTTCCCGTGTTGCCTTTCTACTTAGCAAGTACTTCCCAGAGAGTCTTGGCCACAGATACTGCTGGCTGTGTGCTGCTCTGATCCCCTTCACATGGATGAAGAAATCAAGGCTCAAAGGTCAAGACGTTTGCCTGAGGTTGCACTTTTAGGGACTGGCAGAAAGAGACAAGGGAGCAGGTGGCTTGGCTGAGGAGCCTGGCCATCTAGCCACTCTTCTGTGCTCTTCTTCTCCTCCCAATTAAGTCCCAAATCAGCCTTCGGGCATCGTGAGGATTAGAGAAAGGGAAAGCAATGCTCACCACACAGAGGCTCCTGGTAGATGCAGGATAAACACCTCTGCCAGAAAGGTTTGCAGTAACTGAGCCTTTGTTAAAAAGCATCATTGTTGCTGTCGGTGGTGGCCCATGCCTTTAGTCCCAGCACTTGGGAGACAGAAGTGGGCGGATCTCTGAGTTCAAGGCCAGCCTGGGCTACAGAGTGAATTCCAGGACAGCCAAGGCTACAGAGAGAAACCTTGTCTACAAACAAACAAAGAAACAAAAAGTATCATCGTTGATGGACCGAGTGCCCCTGCTCCTCACCCTTCTAGCTTTGCGCCCATGCTCCATGTCATTCAGTGTGGTCCTTGCTGCACACATCTGTCTCCCACTGTATCTCAACTGATACAGGAGGGCCACTTGAGGGAAGAAGCCAGTCATGCATGCCTCATTCTTCTTCCTATTTCCTGTCAAGCCCAGAGAAGTGCTTAGCACAACAGTGCCCTGTGACAAGTGGTGAAACCTTTCTCTTTTTTCGTTTTCATGTATTATATATATGTGTGTGCATGTTTGAATGTGGTGTGTGTGTGTGTGTGTGTGTGTGTGTGTGTGTGTGTGTGTGTGTAGACCTGAGGTTGTTGCTAGGAATCATCCTCCATAGCTCTTCTATCTTATTCATTGAGGTGAGGTCTCTCAATCGAACCCAGAGCTCCCTGACCTGACTAATCAGTCAGCTTGTCTGGGGATTCCCCTGTCTCTGTTGGTTACCACACCCACCCAGCACTTACATGAGTTCTGGGGATCAGAACTCCGTTTCTCCCACTCTTGTGTTAAGCACATTAACCCACTGAGCCATCTCTACAGTCTCAAATTTTTGAACTAAATTAAATCTTCATAATGGATAATAAATAAAAATAGTACACACACACACACCCCACATGCACAAAAGCAGAAAGTGTTGTTTACCATTGTGGTGCCCATGATTCATGAGATTCCACACCTCCTGCTCATGAGGCTGAGAACACATGTTCACAGGAGAAACATGAACAAGCAGAGAAAAGCCAAAATGTTTCGAAATGGTCAGCGAGTCCATTGTTTCCAGTTTAGCTGATTTCCTTTTTCTTTTGATGTGGGATCCCAATTTATCACCGTTGTCAGCGTCAGCTCCAGCTGCCAACTTGACCCAAACCTAGAGTCACCTGGGAAGAGGGACCCTCAGTTGAAGAACTGCCCTGATCAAATTGGCCTGTGGTATGTCTGTGGGATGTTTTCTTTCTTTCTTTCTTTCTTTCTTTCTTTCTTTCTTTCTTTCTTTCTTTCTTTCTTTCTTTCTTTCTTTCTTTCTTTCTTTCTTTCTTTCTTTTTTAAAGATTTATTTATTTATTATGTATACAGTGTTCTATCTGCATGTATCCCTGCAGGCCAGAAGAGGGCACCAGATCTCATTACAGATGGTTGTGAGCCACCATGTGGGTGCTGGGAATTGAACTCAGGACCTCTAGAAGAACAGCCAGTGCTCTTAACCTCTGAGTCATCTCTCCAGCCCCGGGATGTTTTCTTGATTGCTAACTGATATAGGAGGTCTAAGCCCGTTGTGTACGGTGCCATCTCTGGGCTGGTGGGTCTGGGCTGTATAGGAAAGGTATCCGAGCAAGCAAGAAGGAGCACGCCGGTAAGCAGCATTCCTCCATGGTTTCTGCTCAAGATCTTATCTTGAGTTCCTGCCTCGGTTTCCCTTTCCTCACCAAGTTGCATTTGGTCATGGTATTTATCATAGCCTCAGAAAAGCAAGCTAGAACATTGTTCTCCCCCATAACTTTATTTTGTATAGGATTTACTTTATACCCACAAGTTTCATAGTGGAATCTCCATTATTTACATTCATTGTAGAGAAATTTGGGTATTAAAATGATAGGAATAAGAGAAATTAAAAAAAATCCCACTGCTCAGTGTTAATTAATATTGGACTTTCCCCTTGTTCCCCTGTTTCTTTCTCCTCTCTTTCTCTCCCCCCCCCTTTTTTTGAGCTGAGGATCGAACCCAGGGCCTTAATGCCAGCACTGGGGAAGTAGAGGCAGGTGTATCTCTATGACTTCAAGGTCAGCCTGGTCTACATAGTGAGACCCTGTCTCAAACAGACATCTCCCTCAAATGCTCATGAAACAAAAAGCAAGCTAACTAATATCTACAAACCACACCAACAACTACATACAGCAAAACTGACGTATATGTAGTTTTCCAGCTCCCATTTCAAACCTCTCGGTCGTTTAGACACCAGCTCCATTTCATGCACTTCGGTCTCCCTGAAGTCTACTTGTCACCGTGCCAGCCCAGGGAAGCTGACCCAGTCCTAACCAGAGCCTGTCGCTCCTCTGCTCAAGTTTCCCTTGGAGTCTTAACACAATTGACATGGTCTTTAAAGATATCTGCCTGACCCTTGACCTCATCCCTCAAGCCCTCGTCTGTTCTCGCTTCTCAATCAATGCAATGAGAAGATGCATGAGCATATCACACTGCTCCATTTCCACTACTGTCTCCCCCCTCCCCACTTCCTCATTTCCTTATTGTGGTGGTATTGTGTTCCCCCAAAATATTGTGCACACTAATAAACTTATCTGGGGTCAGAGACAGAACAGCCACAATATTAAACATAGAGGATAGGCAGTGGTAGCACACGCCTTTAATCCTAGCATTCCAGAGGCAGAAATCCATGTGTTCAAGGATACAGCCAAGCATGGTGACTCATGCTTTTAATCCCAGGGAGTGATGATAGAAAGCAGAAAGGTATATAAGGACCAGAAACTAGAAGCATTTTGGCTGATTAAGCTTTCAGGCTTTTGAGCAGCAGTTCAGCTGAGATCATTCTGGATGAGGACTCAGAAGCTTCCAGTCTGAGGAAACAGGATCAGCTGAGAAGTTGACCAGGTGAGGTTAGCTGTGGCTTGTTCTGCTTCTCTGATCTTCCAGCATTCATCCCAATAACTGGCTTCAGGTTTGATTTTATTAATAAGACTCTTTAAGATTCATGCTACACCTTATGTCTTCATTTCATGTGGTTTTGGTAAAAATGGCATCTCAAAAAGACTTTTCCTCACTACTCAGGGCATACCACATGCTAGGCCTAAAGATAGCATTAGGAGCATCCCCACCCTCTCCCAGTTGTCCATGTGAGAGCTGGCCACAGAAGGATTCTTTGACATACCTCCTCTTGTGTGGCAGGTCATAGGAACTTCATGTGGCGGGTGTATTGCTTTATATGTTCAGGGAAGGAACAGAGACACAGTGATACCCTGAAGACTCTGAACAAATAAGCTGTGTTCAATTCCTGAAGTTCATCCTCATTATGGATATTTCAGACTAGGTCTCAGGTAGCCCAGCCTGGCCTCCAACTCTTTATGTATCTGAGGGCTGAGGATGGCTTTGAAATCAAGATGCTCTTGCCTCAGTCTCTCGGATGCTGGTGTGTACCACCATATCTGGCAGCCACTCCTTTCTAAGTCCAACCATAATTCTATATTAAACTTCAATATAAAATATATAATCTCTAGGTCTCTGGGTCTTCTTTTCTGGAGGCTCCTATGCCACATAAAACAGTTTTTTGGGGGAGGGGAAACAGGGGCTCACTATTTCCCAGGCTGATATTGAGTTCATGATCCCCCTGCCTCTATCTCCTGAGCCCCTGGGATTATAACACCATGCCCAGCACACTTGTGGCCTCTGCTTCTCAGCCATGAGCCCTGCAGTGGGAGAGAAGATAATGCCTTTTCTCCATTGCCCTGCTCTGTCTTACCATAGTTGGTCCCCTAGCTGTCACTCCGCACCCCTCTCCCTGGTTCTCTCTGCTCCTCTCTGCAGCATGATCTGCAATTGTTGTCTGAGCACGACTGTTAGAATTCCTAGCCACTCCCCCAGCTACATGACCGCATGTGCACTGATGCTTAGTAATCTCAGGGCCTTATGTCCTATGTAATCCGTGTGCTGAACGATCACGTAATTGGCATGCAGTGTGAATATGTAATCTATGCGCATGCGTGGCATAGCTACGTAAGCCCATATGCACATGTGCGAGGGTGGGAGGGGGAACCTATAAAAGCGGGTCCCACATGTTCCTCCCCCCTCTCTTTCCTGCACGGTCATTCCATAGACCTAGGCACATCCCTTCTGTTCCCTTCCCTCAATAAACTCTTATAGTGGGTTTTGTTGTACCTCATGGCTTTTCTCGCGCGGTAAACAGCGTCGCTTAATGAATGACATTGTGCCACTTAATAAATAACAACAACCCTCACAGAGTGAAGACTGGCTAACTCACGATGAGCTATGGTTTATGGAGACATACTCAGGGAAAGCCTGATATGGAGGCTCTGCCTGTGTGAGAATGATTGAAAGATAGTGTCCCTCCCAAAATTGAGCCAGCACCCCGATAGAATGCTCAACGAAACCGTTTCAAAGAAGAAGTATTTATGCTAGCTCACGGCTTCAGAGACTCCAGTCCCTGGTCACCTGGCTCCATGTTTCTGGGCCTGTGATGATACAGAATATTATGGTGATGGGAACATGTGGAGGGATGCTCAACTCATATAGGAACGGAAGCAGAGAAAGGGAAAGAAACTGGGGGGTCTGCTATACTCTGCAAAAGCTTGCTTCCCAGTGACCTATTTCCTCTAGCTAGTTTCCACACCTTCCAAAATAGCATGACCAACTGAGACCAAGCCTTGGAAACACAAAACTATGTGGGCGTTTAATATTAAACCCATAACATTCCCCCCAAAGCGACAGTAGTGAGAGGTGGGACCCAAAGTAAAAAGCATCTGGGTGTGTGTGTGTAATCCTAGTACCCGGGAGACAGGAAGACTGCTTGTTAGAGGCCAGCCTGGGTTACAGAGTAAAACCCTTTGTCAAAGATGAAAAAGGAGGCAGAGGAAGCAGGTGTGGGGGAGGAAGAGGAGAGGAGAGGGGCCTTTAGGGAGTGAGTAGGTGATGTTAAGATCCGTTGCTAGTGCCCCCAACAGCCTTGAGGGATGAATTCACTCCTGATCCTCCCATGTCCTGTTCCTACCCTCTGGGGGCTGTGGTCACAAGGTACCATCCCAGTAGAAAACCAGGTTCTCTCTAGACACTGGGTCTGCCACTGACTTGATCTGGGGACCACCTGATCCCCGCAGATGTGAGAGATAATCGTCAAGCTTTACGTGTTACTGTCTGAATGGTTTTACTGTAGCAGGTCTGCTGACTAAGACAGATGGAGGGGGTGAGATGGCAACTCGGAATCACAGTGGGAGCAGTGGTCTGTGCTGTCTGCCTGGTCTTGGTTCCCTCACCTAATAACTACTGTCCCCTGAAATCAGGGGCTATTACATTGCCTACCTCAGGGAGCCTTGGGAAAGACTTAAGGTCCCAACCGTCATTAGCATCAGCATTCTAATGGTCAAATTGGGGGACTGGGGTTTTGATGGTGCCCGATGAGAAGCTGCTTTGACCTTATGAAAGGGATACATGGGGGTTGGGATGGTTTCCTGGAGTGCAGAGCAGCGGTTTTCGAAGTCAGTTTCTTTTCCTAGGCCGGCTGTAAGAGCAGCAGCTGGGAGTGATGGGAGAGTAACTTCTCAGGCTCTGTCTCAGACGTATAGAATCCGAAACAGGTGGGGTCGGCAATCTGTGCTTTGAGACGTACGGGTGTGTGTTGCTGTTATTAGTTTTTGTTTTGTGTTTTGTGAAACAGAATCTCACTACATAGCTCAAACTGACTTGGATTCAAGGACATTCTTCTGTCTCACCCTCCCAAGTGTTGGGGTTACAGGCATGTACCATCACACCCAACTTTTTAGTTTTAGTTTTAGTTCTGTTTTCAGTGCTGGGGATTGAAGCTAGGGTCTCACACATGGATGCTAGGCAAGTGCTCTAGCCTGAACTATACCCCAGCGGTCTGTTTCAGTAAGGTGATTCTGATGTCCACTTCAACTTCAAATCCAACCGGATGAGGCGGAAGCCTGGTACCTAAAGCCCAAGTCAGAATCACAGTGTTTTGTTTTGCTTTGCCTGTGTGATAGTTACAAACTTGACATCAGGCATCAGCATTTACAGTTTGGAAGCTCTTGGCTTCCTAGGGCCTTTGCCAACTGGAGTGGATTAGGAGCTGATCTCTGAGAGGAATCTCCAGTTGCCTTATCCGGTTCCTTCCTGTGGTGCTCCAGCTGGCATGCTTCCCTCCCCGCTTTACCCCGCTAGACCCAACACAATGGCTGTTACAGCATAGCTTTTCAATAAAGGCTGTTAGTCATCGTCCAATAGGAGCCCTTGCTGGCCCAGAGGAGGGTGTAGAATTCCCAGAGAAGAGGTGGCTTAGTTGCCCAACATGCCCCAGTCTTCAAAGAATGCAAGGTGATGAGATCTACTCTTGAGGGAGCTGAGGTGGAGAAATGGACTTATAGAATTAGATCCACTCGGGGCCCCTCCCATTGTGATCCCTGCACAGGCGTCCCGTACCGAGTCACTGAGATACTGTCCGGGATGTTGTGAGACTACCTCCCTTTGTCCTAGGTGTTTGAGCACGAGGAGAAGGCTAGCGGTCTACTGTAGGAGAATCCGTCGGCTATCCAGGGGCTGTGCACAGAATGGGCCCTGACGTCACAAACACCTGGAGAAGACTGAAAGACTAAAACTGCTGGATGGCTAACGGTTGCTGCTACGCGGGCATAAATTTGAGCCATACCAGCTGTTTCGTTTAAGCTGCTTCCTAGGGCTCCAGGAAGAGGAGGAGGAGGAGGAGAAGGGGGTGGGAAGAGGGAGAGAAGGAGTGGGGAGGAGAGGAAGGAGGAGGAGGAGGAAGAAGAGAAGGGGGAGGGGGGAAAGGGGGTGGGAAGGAGAGAAGGAGTGGGGAGGAGAGGAAGGAGGAGGAGGAGGAGGATGAGAAGGACGAAGAGGACCAGAACTCTTCAAGGTGAGAGACAAGTCCCAGAAGATGAGCCCCAGGAGAACCTCCCTCTGCAGGCCATGGTCAGCTGACAGCCCCTTGCCACCTGGACACATTTCCAACTCTCCTGTTGTCTAGCCACCTGCCCTTCTAGGCACTTTTCTGCAAGTGTATCTTCCAGGGCCTTCTCTCCCCTTCATCCTCCTGACAGCTTTAATCCTTCCCCGCCCCACCCAGGACCGTCTTTCTTCGGAACTGACCACCGGCACCTGCCTTTGCTCTCCCACTTCCCAAGAACCCCGCTCCCTGTAGGTCCCTCTCCACGCTCTGTTGCTCAAATGCCAAGCCTTCCCTTGTGGCTCCTTCTTGACAACGATGCGGCGAGCACCAGCACTTGCAGCCAATGCCAAAGCACCTCTGTGGTCTTCCACGGCTGGGGGTGGGAGCTGAGAGCACTGGACACATGGGGGTCAGGGACAGGGAGAAAGGTCAAACTCTCCAATGCAGAGGAAGGAGGGAGGGAAGGAAGGACGGAGAATTACAGACGGGAGCACATGGTTGGGAGAAGACGGGGCATGGTGTCTGCTTCAGGACAGAGAGAACCAGGACTTTTAAAAGTGTAAAAGGTAGGGCTGGAGAGTTGGCTCAGTGGTGAAGAGCACTTGTTGCTCTTGCAGAGGACCTGGGTTCACAGCTCACAGCCATCTGTATCTTCAGGAACAGGACATTTGATGTCTTTTTCCAACCTCCATGGTGCACAGACATCCTTGCAGGCAGAACACCCTTATGCAAAAAATAATTTTTTAAAATATATATTTTAAATATAAAGAGTAGAGTTGTGGATATTAAAGAAAAACAATTATTTTAAGATGCTCGTTTAAATCATGTTTGGACTTCCCACTGCTGTGACAAAATCCCCGGGGCGCAACAGTTTGGAGGAGGAAGGATTTATCTTGGCTCCGAGTTTCAGAGGCTTCGGTCCCTGCTCAGCTGGACTCTGCTTTAAGTTGGAGTGAAGACAGATGGTCATGATGGTGGAGCATGTGGTAGGGTCTGCTCATCTCAGGACAGCTAGGACCCAGAGGGTGGGGGCATGTGGTAGGGTCTGCTCATCTCATGACAGCCAGGACCCAGAGGGTGGGGGCATGTGGCAGGGTCTGCTCATCTCATGACAGCCAGGACCCAGAGAAAAGTCACAGGAGGGAACCTGGGCCAAGATTTACCATTTAAAGGCATGGCTCCAGGAAGCTAATTCCTGGAACTAAGGCCCACTTTCCGTAGTTAAACTACCTCCTGGTAGACTACTCAAATTTTAAAGTGAGTGAAATCATGGCTTAGGTCAGGACCGCCTGATCTACTTCTCTTTAGGTTACCCTCATAGACGCATCTGACCAACTAGACAAGATTACCCACCACACACAGCAAGAACTTCATTCAGAACCACTACGAGAGTGGTGGGGACGACCACAGGAAGACCTTCACTAGGGAGAGAGACTGGACTCAAGGCTGAATACCTTGAACATGGATAAGTACAGATGTAGCCAGGGAGCAGTATGGGGGTCAGGGGATGGGAAAATCACTCAGAAACAGCAGGGTCTTGGGAGGATTCTGGCTAGGCCGAGCCAATAGGAATCTTACTGAAGACAAGCCGGGGTGATAGACACCACTGAGGGACAGTGGAGGGTGTGAGCGGTTGAGAGCAGGGATTCCTGGAAACAAGAGCTGGAAAGCAGGGCTCTTTACTAAGACTGGATGTGACACAGATAGGCCCAGGAGAGGGCTCAGGGACCGGACAAAAGCCTTGCCACAGGAAGAATCTGTCATAGACACAGAGATTTAACGTGTTCAGAACCTGGAATGTAGTACTCCTGGGCTACAGATGACTAGATGAGGCTCCCATCCCTTCTGGGATGGCTGATAGAGGTGACAGTGGAGAAGCTGTGGACCAGAGGAGCCCTGCCCAGTCCTGAGGAATCTCAGAGTTGGGTGGAGGTCACCGAAGATGGCTTGCACTTTCTGACAGGGTGCTGAAGCCCCTACACCCACAGGGCTGGAGGCCAAGCCTGGCAGGAACCCAGGCATTCTGGGCAACTAAGTCTATTTTCTTCTCCAAGGGTCTCTATGGGATTATGAGAAGCCAAGTTGGCTCAACAAATATTAGCTATTGCTTTCCTGGAGATTCTCTTGAGTGGCATCGTGAGCTTTTGGTAAGAAAAGGAACACATGCCCAGCTTCTGTCTACTAGTATTTGGTACCAGCAGGGCATATACAAGCAGTAGGCATCACTTGTACTATCCATTTCCTTTTTATTAGCATCTTTCTTGGCCATTTCTCTGCTCATTTTTTTCTTCTATTTGTTATTTACTTCTTGCATTTGAGGTAAATCTCATAACCTTCAATATCTTCCCAACCAATTATTGGGATGTGGATGGAGTGTGGAATCTGTGGACTGTCCGTTGTGTTCATTATGTCATACTGCCGTGGACAGGCTCATTTAGTAAACAGACATTGAAAGAATGGACGACCAGACTTGGGAGACCGTAGCCTAAACTGCCCAGCAGATACTCCCCTTGGCTTCCTAGCTCCGGAAGCTTTATACATAGATTCTGTCCTCAAATGTGTTTGTCTGCTCCCTTAGCAGCTGGCAGTAACTCCCTGCTGTGGTGGTATTGTGTTCCCCAAAATATTGTGTACCCTAATAAACTTATCTGGGGTCAGAGACAGAACAGCCACAATATTAAACATAGAAGTTAGGCAGTGGTAGCACACGCCTTTAATCCTAGCATTCCAGGGGCAGAAATCCATCTGTTCAAGGATACAGCCAACAAGCATGGTGACTCACGCCTTTAATCCCAGAAAGCGAGCCTTCAATCTCAGGGAGTGAGGCAGATAGCAGAAAGGTATATAAGGCAGTGAGGACCAGGAACTAGAAGCTTTTGGCTGGTTAAGCTTTTAGGTTTTGAACAGCACAGTTCAGCTGAGAGCCATTCGGATATGAGGACACAGAGGCTTCCAGTCTGAGGAAACAAGACCAGCTGAGGAACTGGCGAGGTGAGGTTAGCTGTGGCTTGTTCTGGTTCTCTGATCCAGCATTCACCCCAATAACTGGCCTCAGGTTTGATTTTATTAATAAGACTCACTAAGATTCCTGCTACACCCTGCTATGGGTTGAAATGGAGAGCACAGATTTCAGAAGACTGCCTGGATCATTAGCCACGACTGCAATGGAGCTCACAGGCCCTTTCCCTGCTCCCGCTCCTGCATTGCTGGGGTTCCTTGGCCCTCTGGCTTCTAGGTCATACTAGCTGACTGGGTAGACTATTGGAGAGCCTCCACAGGAAGTAAACTCCAGGAGGCTCCTCCCCAGTTCCCTCCACTTCCTGCTGTCTATGGTAGCAGATGTGACACGTTTGTGGCCCCAACACATTCCCAGCAGCCTCAGCCTTCCTGCTGGATGGATGGAGGGTGGCCGGACTTAACAACTCAAGGACAGGACCACAAGTTAAATTTGAACTACAGATAAGCTAACACATTTTTTGTGTGTTAAAATTTGATGATGGTGAGACAACATGAACTTAACATAGATTTTGCCATCTAACCACTTTAAGGAATAAAACTCTGTGGTATTTAATACATTCTGTCCTGTTTTTTTATTCTGTGGTGCTGGGCCTTATATAGGCTAAAGTGAGCAATTTTGCCAGTCTGTGTGCCCTAGAGATGGCTACGTGCGTTTGAGATTCCTGTTTTAGCCAGCTCACACTGTACATTGGGCAGCAGCCCCCACAGAGAGCCCCAGCTCTGCAGCTGCGGTTAAGAAGATGCCTTCGCTGTCCTTCCTTCTAGCAGAGGACACTTTGATAACACCTCCAAACCTTTAACATGAAGGCCAAATTCCTTCATATGAATCTCTGAACAGGAGATCTGGGGCCAGGGGTGCAGCTCCGCGGGAAGGTGCTTGCTTATTGGGTGGTGTGTGTGAAGTCCTGGAATTGATACCCAGGGTTCTCAGACCCCTCCCCACCAAAACAGGCCTACAGGATTGCCACTGACTTCCCAGGCTGGGCCTTGATAGAGACAGTGAAAAGTATCCACTCTTCAGTTACCAAGGAGATAGATATCAAAGCCCCAGAGTTGGCTCCCAATGCACTGGGCCCCTGCCTTGTCATCAGCCCTAAACCCTCGCTGTTCCAGAAGGCAGGCCAGGTGTCTCTTTTATTCTCAGGTGTAGCTCTTCCCCCCCCCCCCCCCCCCCCCCCCCCTCGTTTCCCCCTCTCCACCCTCCCACTCCCCACCGTTGCCTTGGGATTTGTTCCACATGCCAGTCTGCCGATCTGGTCATAGGTCCCCTCCCCTCACGCCACCCCTCCCCTCCGCCCACCTGCTTTCCCTCCTCACAGCTCCTCCTCTGGCAGAGCCCTTCCTGCGGCACGTCTGACACGTCCCCTACGTCGTCGGCGCTCCTGCCCCCTCCCTGCCCCCTTTCAGACAAGACAAAAGAAAGAGAGGGGTGGCGGGGTGGCTCTTGCCGCATTCAGTACTTTTATTAATGAATGCATGAACTAGAACAGCTGGCCCTGCAAACATTCCTGCTGAGCTGGGTCGCCGTTAAGATGGGGCAGGAGCTTAGCTTGTTGGGGGTAGGGAAAGGGGTGTGTGGGGGGTGGGGTAGAGCAAACTAACCTGATATAGCGCTGGGGCTGAGGAGTATCTCCCTAAATCAACCAAACCAGAAACAATGCAAGAGACTGTCAGGAACCCTTAAGGTGAGGCTAACAGTTCAGCTGCTGGAACCCAGACCAGAGAGCGCCTTTAAAAGCAGGGAGACTCACAATTCTCTTCTGTCCTCCGAGCCGGAATCGGGTCTTATGTATTAGGGCCCCACCATGGAAGGGGAAGTAAGCACGCCGACTTGACGTTCCTGTACCTTCCGAAGCCAGACATTCTAGTCATTTAAGACTGTAATTTACAAAAGCAATGGGTTAGGGGACAAGTCGGCCCTTCACCAGGAGTTATTTAAAAAGCAGTGTTTTAGAACCCAGATCCTCCAGCTGGTTTGAAAAGAGAAATGTCCTGAGGCATGAGAAACGTCCTCTTTAAAAATGGATGTGATTGCGGCTCCTACCTAG
The DNA here is from genome assembly GCA_902168405.1 of Peromyscus aztecus. Taxonomy (NCBI): domain Eukaryota; kingdom Metazoa; phylum Chordata; class Mammalia; order Rodentia; family Cricetidae; genus Peromyscus; species Peromyscus aztecus. The sequence goes on from CABHPQ010169831.1 coordinate 81,653, forward strand.
TGGGATTATTCAACTCTGGAGGCTGCCGTGTCTCTGCACCCGGCAAGGGGCATGTGCCGCAGCAGTTATCAGTCGCAGATACTTCTTGATTCGGGTTGACTAAACCTCTGAGGTCACTGCTCACTGACTGTTGGCCGTCCCTTGCTGGTGCTCACCTCATTTAGGAAGATTACTGAGGACATAGCTTCTCTTCATAGTCCATGTTCGCTAGCACAGTAACGGATCTTACAGTTCCCACCGTTGGTCAAGGTGGAGCGCGCTGAGTTAGGAAGAGTCGATGGGAGGCCATTGTTTTGAGTTGAGCTCCCAAATGAGGCTCCCACAGACCACACCTAACTAGAAGGAGTCACTTTTGCTAGGAGCCAAGGAACCAAACTGAACCTGTAAGTGAATCTCTCCTCCCACCCCACCCCCAAAAAGATTGACAGCAGTCAATCAAAATGGCATGGTCTAGCTGGACCAGCGCAAGGAAGTCTTAGGGGTTTTAACCTTATGAAGTAACTTAGGGGTGTAGGGGTGTGTGTCTCGGTGGCACAGTGCTTGCCCAGCATATGCAAGGCCCTGAATCCAATCTCTATAATTGCATATAAAATAATATTTTTTAAAAAGTAAGAAAACAAAGAAAAAAAAACCAAAAAATGGAAGTAGGCTTGATGGCCTAGAGGGACAATGGGGGTGGGGGGCACAGTACCTGAAGTCTGACGCAAGAGCCAGCTGTTTTATGGTGGGACATCATGTGACCTGTCCAACAGTAAAGACACAAGACCGTCCAAACCTGGGCCCGTATGGTTCACCAAAAGAACCCCTGGCTACTCTCTGCTTCATTCTAACGTTCTCCATATCATTAGCCCTGCAAGCTGAGTTTTCCCCTCATGTTAAGTCTAAAGCTAGGACACCTACGAAAACCTCATACAAGGACAGAAAATGGGGAGCAGACTCCATCTGGAAACCCTATCTGAAAAGATCCCACCCATCCCTGCAGCTCCTGGCCCCCTCTGCTCAAGGAGCATCCTCAGCTCCATTTAAGTTTGCTTCTCACACACTCTCCAGAGTCTTGGGTGGTGTGACACTCTTGAGGAGCCTACACTCACCATTTCAACGTCTACTTTTTTGCTCTGAAACAAACTTTCTTCCAATTCTTTTTTTTTCACTATTAAGAAAATTTTTATTCAATTTGCATAGCAATCACAGATCCCCTTCTTCCCTCCTCCAGCCCCTCCAGCCTCCCCACTCAACCCACCTCCCATTCCTTTCTACAAGAAGATAAGGCCTCCCATAGGGAGTCAGCAGAGACTGATCCGTTCAGTTGAGGCAGGTCCAAGCCCCTCCCCTTGCCTCAAGGCTGTGCAAGGTGTCCCACCGTAGGTAATGGGCTCCAAAAAGCCAGCTCACGTACCAGGGATGTCTGAGTTATTTCTTTGGTAGTGATAAAAATCTGGAAACACTAGGTAGAAGTCTCCATCATGCCTTCTGACTTAGACACTTCCTCAGTGTTTACCAGCTGGCAACAAAGATCATTTTGGTTTTTGTTCCTCACTGGGGCTGTCTTCAGGTTCTTCTCCTTATAAATCACTCTCCCTCTGTTCACTATATTAGATCCTTCCTTCATCCCTCTCTCCCTCCATCCCTCCCTCCCTTCCTTCCAGATGGAGGTGGGTCACTGGGGGCATGTCTTTGAGGGTTATAGACAGGCCCTGGTTCTGGTCCCATTTTCTCTTTTTCCTGTTCTATGAGGACATGAGGAGTCTCTGCCACATGGTCCCAACATTGTGAACTTTATTATGAATGCCCCCCCCTTCATGATGGTCTGAAATTGTGAACTAAAATAAATCCTTCCTCCCTGGGCTGGAAAGATGGCTCATTAAAAGCTCACCTGCTCTTGCAGAGGACCTGAGTTTAGTTCCCAGCACCCATGATGCACAACTCCCAAATGCCTAACTCTAGCTCCAGGGGATATAACACCTTCTTCTGAACTCTGTGGGCACCTCATTTAAACATGAATAGACCTATACACGGAACACACACACACACAAATCGACATAACTAAAGCAATCAAAACAAATCTTAGACAAGAAAAACAAAACAAAACCTTACTCCCCTAAGTTGCTTCTGTTACTACGACAAGAAAAACAAAGCAAGTCAACCTGGTCCATTTGGCCAGCTGGCACTCACACTCTGCTGACCTGGGAGCATACAGAATATGTCCAAGTCTCAAAGCAGAAAACAACAGCGACCTCGGAACAACAAAACAGAAATAATAGTAAGGCTCAACTGTCTGCAGCATAGGATGGCAAGTTTATGAATAAATTGGTCTTTGGAGTATCAGGGACACAGGGACACCCATATATGAAGTCTCAGTTTTTTGGAAGGCTGAGGCAAGAAGATCTATCCAGACCAGAAGTTTGAGACAGCCTGGGCAACATAGTGAGACCTTGTCTTAATAATTAATTGATGATTTTTTAAGAGCATCACCCTCTGGCTGGGGAGATGGCTCAGTTGTTCCTGCTCTTCCAGAGGTCCTGAGTTCGTTTCCCAGCACCCGTGTTGAGTGGCTCACAACTGCCTGTAGCTCCAGCTCCAGGGACCCGACATTCTCTTTTGGTTCCCAAAGGTGCCTGCACTCATATGCATATACCTCCCAATTCACGCATACTCATAATTAAGAATAAATATTTTTTTAATCACCATTAACATCAAAAAAATGGACCTGTTGGAAGGTATTCCATCAAGGCTATCAGAGTTTCATTTGTCGTTTGCTCTTGGTAAACTATGTCAACATGGGTAAGTCACCTTAACCCCCTCAGAGCCTCACCTGCCTCCCTTGGAAAAGTAGGGGCGCCGGGCGGTGGTGGCGCACGCCTTTAATCCCAGCACTTGGGAGGCAGAGCCAGGCGGATCTCTGTGAGTTCGAGGCTAGCCTGGGCTACCAAGTGAGCTCCAGGAGAGGCGCAAAGCTACACAGAGAAACCCTGTCTCGGAAAAAAAAAAAAAACAACCAAGAAAAAAAAGGAAAAGTAGGGGCAAGAGAAAATGCTTTGCGGGGTTTGCGTGGGAAGTCAATGAAGTGAACTCTGTACGTCACTTTGCTAGAGACGAGAGCACACAGTGACTGCCCAGCTACACCTCTGCTGTTTCTCTTCTTTCCTTTTTCTTCTTCTCTCTGTTCCCACATCACCTCATCTGGTTCTCAGCTAGTGAGCTTCTTCGGCATTTCTTGTGACCATCCTTGATTCCATGTTTGCGGTGGTTTGGAAGTCAAACATTTTCCTCTAAGACCCGGGAGAAAAAGGCTGAGTTCTTAGGGCGTTACTGCTGGGGAGTGGTGGGACTGTTAAGAAGCAGAACTAGGGGCTGGAGTATAGATAAATGGGATATGTGGAGCTCTCAGTCAGCCTCCAGCACTGAAAGAAAAAGAAGAGCTAAAAGACGGCTAAGGTAGCCCAAAGGGACAAAAGGGCTCCCCAGGCAAGCTTGCTGACCCGAGTTCAATCCCTGGAACTCATATAAAGGTGGAAGGAGAGATCGGACTCCACAAAGCTGTCCTCTGACCTCCACACACGTAGTGCACACACAATCCAATTAATTAATTAATTAAAAGAAGTAGGCAGAGTAGGAGGTCTTTTAGATGACTGAGGAAACGTCCTAAAAGGTGATGGAAAGACCCCGCCCCTTTCTGTCTCTTTTTGCTTTCTGAACACAAGGAGAGGTGTTCTCCTCCACCACCTGTGTCCACCTGAGGTGCTACCCCCCCTACAGGCCCCAAACAATGGAGCCCATTGATCAAGAGCTAGATCATCCAGAACATGGGCCCAAACAAGTCGTTTTGCCTCATAAGTTAATTGTATCAGGCATTTGTTACAGGGATAGACGGCTGAGAGCACATAGCTCCCTTATGAGAACACAGAGCTGCTCATGCAGGAAACAGCCCAGGAGCGGCTTTGCACTGCTTGCCCTTGTGGCTCTCGGTTTGGGGCCTCTATATGAAGCCATGTTCATTTTCTCTGTCCTCCTCAGCTCAGGATGGGTAAGTGTCTTTCCTAATGAGATGTCACTCTGGCCTTCTGATGGATTCTGTGGGTAGCTGATGGAGAGAATTGCTGGGGTGGGGGGGGGTGCCTTCTCCCATAAGCCACTTCACAGGGGTCTTTTGCACAGTCAGAGCCTATAATTTAAGACAGACAAATTTGAAAGAAGCCCTCCAAATTGGGTGGGAAAATCTATGTGTATTTTTATGTGAAATGGAAACAGGAAGTTTATTATTGTTGTTGTTGTTAGATATAGGAAGACTTTGCTGGACCATTACTATCTAATAGAGGAGACTTAGTGGGAAGGCCTGGGAGTGGGAGGGTCCACAGAAGCCCAGGTTGCTGGTTCGGTGGGAAGGCTATGGTAACTTTCTGCTTGGCATTCGGAGTGGCATTGAGAACATAGCCCCAGAAAGTCAGAAGGTAGCTGACTCAGCCCTTTGCTAGAGTGCTCCAAGGCAGGATGGATGAGTAGCAGGGCCTTTTGTTAAAACACACCCACCGACTCACTTGGTGGCCTGACAGGGACCAGATGGCAATGGATGGGGTCAGAGTCATAAACAAAGCCCCGTGTGTGACTTCATCACACCGTGGTGCTTATCTCTGCAAATATTGACTCTGGTGGGTCAAACAAGTAGCCAGAAAAACAATATTTTCCCTGAGAGAAGATCCTGTTCTAGGCAGCTGGGACCAAGCTGGATGGCAGGCAGTGATAGAACGTACACCTGCCAGATAAAGCCCTCTGCCCACGGGTGCTACTCTGGCTTGGTACATTCCCTAGGATTTGTTAGGGAGAATGGGATTGAGGTGCCATGAAGCAGTCTTGGAGAATGCCAAACACCCTCAAATTCTGGATTATAGTTTTCAAAGTCAGCCGATTGCTCCAAGAGGACAGTGTCATCAGGTGTAACGTACATCAAAGCAATCCCCCTTTTGGACTAGACACACATTTGGAGTCAGTCTGGAATTTTATAGACAAGGAAACTGGGGCTCCAAGCAGTTTGGTGACTTGTAAAAATATGTCATATCTAAGTTACCTAAGATACTTGGGGTTGGGGTCCTCCAACAACTGCCTCTGAGGCGGGTTGTTTCAAGCTTGGAACTCTTTTTGTTTTACAACCGAAGTGTCCCATTACACACGGAAAGTCCAGAGAGCAGGCTTCTGGACAAAGGCTGAGGTCACTGACTTGGGCTGGTTATTATTTTGTAAAAGGTATGGATGGAAATAACTATTGATTCTCCATTCTGGATCTTGGGCAGGAAGCACAGTTTGGAAAGTGTTCACAAGGTGCCTAATGCTTCACCCTAGTCATGCGTGGGAGTTGGGGGGTGGGGGAGCAGGCTAGGGTAATGGTGGTGGATTTCCACTCTGCCCACAATGACACCTTTCTATAAGTCTCTCGGCCATGATGATCACAACATAGCAGCGTTAAGCCTCTCCTTCAGTGATAATAATGGCTGGAATATAGAAAGTCTTCAGTCATGAGTAGGGGAGAGAGGCTGGGAGGTGGGCGTGGGGGGGCAAGAATAATTTTTTTTTTTTTTTGCTTTTGGTTTTTTCGAGACAGGGTTTCTCTGTTGTTTTGGTGACTGTCCTGGATCTCGCTCTGTAGACCAGGCTGGCCTCGAACTCACAAAGGTCCACCTGGCTCTGCCTCCCGAGTGCTGGAATTAAAGGAGTGTGCTTCCTTTGCTGATCTTCGGCACATTGTGTTCACTCAGAGATTGTCTTACTTTCTCTCTCATTTTTTGCCTTTTCCATCATCACTGATGACTCTGTTAAAAATGATTCTTGGCCAGGCAGCGGTGGCGTACACCTTTAATCCCAGCACTTGAGAGGCAGAGCCAGGCAGATCTCTGTGAGTTCGAGGCCAGCCTGGTCTACAGAGTGAGATCCAGGATAGACACCAAAACTACACAGAAAAACCCTGTCTCAAAACAAACAAACAAACAAACAAAACAAAAAAAGAAGAAAAGAAAAGGAAGGGGAGTAGATAGAAGAGGCCTCAGCAGGAGATAGTGCCGAGTGACACCCCAGAGACACAGCTCGGCTGCCTCCCATAACCTTGGTCCCTTGCCAACAACCAACCACCAGTAACCTTCAGAAAAGTGGTTTCTGGTGGTATCTGTTGTGCATGGTTGAAACGAAGGAGAAGATGGAATTGAGGGGTGAGAGATAAAGGACTCTAGAACTATCCACCCCCCATCAAGGAGACAGTATGTTTCTAACACCGCCTCTGAGAAGCCCTCCCAGATCTCTCTCTAGGCTTCAGAGTTCTCTGTGGCTCTTCTAGAAGCTCATTGGCCCTTTCTTTGGATTCCTAACTCTATAGAGTTCTCTATAGGCTCTCTTATTTGTGGTTTTTGACGGGTGTGCGTTGTGTCTTTTAACAGCCTGCATATCTCTCTATTTCTCTTCCATCTCTCTTGCAGAGCTCGGGTTCTTGTGGGTAGGCTCAGCTCTCTCTACCCTTTTTCCTTTAGCAGTGGCTAGGTTAAGGAAAACCCCCATGCTTATTGAACTTTATGGTAGTCTTCCATCTATGTCTTTTATTACAAATTCCCTTCCTATCTGATAGCTCCTTTTTTTTTCCCCCTGCATATAAACAGCCTTTATTTCAAGCTCTGGGGCTTGGTCCCTCTGTCTGTCCGATGCAGCAGTGAGCAGCCTGATAGCTCTTTCTAGTGCCTGTTGCTCCCTCCTTATGCAGTACTTATTTCCTGAAGACTGAGCTGGTGTGTTTATTCTCCTTTTCTACATGAAGGGACTGAGCCTCAGTGGCATGCCTCAGTCCCTTAAGCCACTCAAAAGATGACAATTTTTACCACACGTTCTACCAACATATGCGGACTAGCTACTTTTCTCATCACTGTGACCAAAGTATTCTACAAGGGCCACTACGAGGCCACTTTGGCTTCTGGTTTGAGGTTATAGTTCATATGGCAGAGAGTCACTGAGGCAGAAATATCTCCTGTCTAGGGTAGTCAGAGTGGGAGGCTGCATCCTCACATCTCAGAGGATGAGGAAGCCAAGGGACCCAGAACCCAGGCTGGGACATAACACAAAGCCCACCCCAGTGACTGACCTCCTTCCTCTAGCAAGGCCTCCCAAGCTGCTTTTGATGGGGCATTCCAAGGGAACCCTTTTCTTTTTCCTGTGATGTTTAGGGTGAAATCCAGACCCTCAAGCATGCTAAATAACTATTCTACCAAAGCCATATTCATGGCCCTCCAGGAACTTCTTTTATTTGGCATCTTGTGTGTTTTGTTGTCCTGTGAAACTGAAAAACATATATTAAATTTGTGCTTTTGGGAATGTTACTGTTCGCAGTATAAGTAAGTTATCTGAAGCATGGATATTAGAGAAATAATCAAGGTAGCATAACCATGGGGCAAGAGCTAGAAGGCAACTTTGTGTGTGTGTGTGTGGGGGGGGGTTGGCTTTGAGACAGGATCTTGCTACACAGCCAAAGCTAGCTTTGAACTTGCTAGCCTCCTGCCTCAACTTCCTTCAAGCTGTGGTTATGATGCATCACCACATCCGATCAGAAGAAAGGTTTTGAATGACTGGTGTTTGGTAGCATCAGCCTTGTCTACAGTAGTGCTCAATCACTGATATTTTACCGCCTGACCACGGCCAGGGACAGGAGGCAGGAAAAACAGTGCCTATTGCTTTGGAAGTGACCGCAGAATGACTCGTCTGCCTAAGCACCTGAGTGAGGCATGGTACTTCCGTCCTTCAGGCTGTGTTCCTATTCATCCAAAGGGAGTCACTGCGGTTGTTAGGAGTCTTACAAACACTGGAAAGACAGAACCATCGCTCTATGTACGAGCAAAGCTGGGCTGAAGGCTTGTGGGGAGGGAGATGCGGGGATGGGGCAGAGAAATAAGAAGTACTTGGTCCCAGCTCTCACTCAGCTTTCAGTATTATTGAGAGGTGGGCAGAGGGAGGCAGAGCAGGACGGGAAACACAAAAGTGAAAACAGAGATCTGAGAACAACTTCCAGAGGGCCTCTGATCCTGGTGAAGCAGAATGGCTGGGCGAGAAGAGATTCATCTCCCTTTCAAGAAGATGTCCTGCAAAGGGCTGAATCAAACGACACCAGTGTCCCATGGAGAACATCCCTGATCCTCAAAGTGACCTGGAAGGGGTCTCCAAATTGAACATCTTTCTTTTCTTCTAGAGGCCAATTCCTTGTTACCGCCATTCCCACCCCATACCCCCTGGCCTAATTTCCAAGCTAGACTATTTCATCATTTCCTCCCATCACTCAAATCTCCTTTCCTTCCCCCGCAAACCCTGGTGGATGTAATCTCTCGCTGGCTGACTCCTGATTGGAGAAGAGAGTCTCCAGGTTAACCACCGAGCACCTGGGGAGCAAAGCGGTAACACATCCTTCTAGGCAGGGCTGTGGAAGGGTGGTGAAAATTCATTTTTCACCATCGCCAAGTAGAAGTGAC